>RCUC01168855.1:0-88096 GCA_003697995.1 Taxidea taxus jeffersonii
GAAAATAGACTCAAAATGGATGAAGGACCTCAACGTGAGAAAGGAATCCATCAAAATCCTTGAGGAGAACACAGGCAGCAACCTCTTCGACCTCAGCCACAGCAACTTCTTCCTAGGAACAACGCCAAAGGCAAGGGAAGCAAGGGAAAAAATGAACTATTGGGACTTCATCAAGATCAAAAGCTTTTGCACAGCAAAGGAAACAGTCAACAAAACCAAAAGACAACTGACAGAGTGGGAAAAGATATTTGCAAATGACATATCAGATAAAGGGCTAGTATCTAAAATCTACAAAGAGCTTAGCAAACTCAACACCCAAAGAACAAATAATCCAATCAAGAAATGGGCAGAGGACATGAACAGACATTTCTGCAAAGAAGACATCCAGATGGCCAACAGACACATGAAAAAGTGCTCCACATCACTGGGCATCAGGGAAATAGAAATCAAAACCACAATGAGATACCACCTCACACCAGTCAGAATGGCTAAAATGAACAAGTCAGGAAATGACAGATGCTGGCGAGGATGTGGAGAAAGGGGAACCCTCCTACACTGTTGGTGGGAATGCAAGCTGGTGCAACCACTCTGGAAAACAGCATGGAGGTTCCTCAAAAAATTGAAAATAGAGCTACCTTATGACCCAGCAATTGCACTACTGGGTATTTACCCTAAAGATACAAACATAGTGATCCAAAGGGGCACGTGTACCCGAATGTTTATAGCAGCAATGTCCACAATAGCCAAGTTATGGAAAGAACCTAGATGTCCATCAACAGATGAATGGATAAAGAAGAAGTGGTATATATATACAATGGAATACTATGCAGCCATTAAAAGAAATGAAATCTTACCCTTTGCGACAACATGGATGGAACTAGAGCGTATTATGCTTAGCGAAATAAGTCAACTGGAGAAAGACAACTATCACATGATCTCCCTGATATGAGGAAGTGGAGATGCAACGGGGGTGGGAGTTAAGGTGGTAGGAAAAGTAAAAATGAAAGAAGATGGGATCGGGAGGGAGACAAACCAAAAGAGACTCTTAATGTCATAAAACAAACTGAGGGGGGTGAGGGGAAGAGGGGTTGGGAGAGGGTGGTGGGGTTACATTATATGTTAAATAAAGCTTAAATTAAAAAAAAACATATTTAGGTTCTGTGTTAAGTCAACCATGCAGAATATTTATTAATGTAAAAGATATGATAATAAGGTTAATGAATGAAAGACCATTGAGGTATAATTTTAAAAGCTGCTGCTTCTCCACATGGGCAGGTATGTTTTTCCCAAAGTCACTTGAGTATCTCTCTCAGACAAACATAAAGCATCATAGGGAATGAGAGTGGCAGGATATTTTGTTGTCATTTGGCAGAAACTACCTTTTCTCCCCAAATGGAAATAAAGGTATGAGTAGACTAGAAAGGAGAAAGGACCTGTCAGGAAGTGAAAAAAAAAAATTACAGAAAAAATTCTGGGATTTTTAAGTAGCAATAAAACAATAATTGCCTTCTCTTTTTCCCAAGATTTTTTTGTGTAAATTTTGCCAAGATGAAGAACCTGACCCAGAAATATTGTTTGGAAAGGGAACTCGGGACTCCCAAGAGAACTCAAGGGGAAGACAGGTGAGTGATCGTAGTCAACTCAGCATTGAGGCTGTGGGGAGACAGATGTCCTGGATGCTTTATTTCGATTTTCTTGCCTTAACATCAGATGTTATCAGGATACTTGGAAAAGACTGACACATGTTTGTTTGTTTCTGTTCTCTTAGATATTTTAAGTCATGCTAGCCTTCATTCCACCTATTATATTCTTTAAAAACTCTACTATTTTATTTATGTTTATATTTCTGGCGGGTTTCTCACCCTCTCTCCATTCTAGGAAGAATGAAAGCAGCAACGTGACTTTCTTTTTTCCTTGGAGAGAAATTTCTGGAATTTAACTAATTAGTTCCTTAGCTCTCTGATAGACTTTTTGTTTAAACTATAATTTTATAGTTTGTCTTGATTTTTTTCTTATTTTCAGAGTATAAGTAACATTATCTTCTTCCTTTTCTTAATAAAAAAAACTAAATTCTACAGATATAGTAAAGTTACTCTTGTGGCCCAGCTTGTTTCATCATTTTTCCTTCTACCCTACCGTATGTGTTTAATTTCCAGTTTTTATTTTCTACTCTAAACACATACATATGAATCCACATTTAATATATTATTAGTGTCTATAAATTTATTTTTTAGCACTTATAAGGGCTATGCTATAGCATATTGTAAGGCAACTTGCTTTTTTCATAAACTATGATGTTTTGAGACGTATATATGTTTGCATATACAACACAGAGCATTAAAATAATACTCTGATTTCCTTTGCCTAGTCTTCCAAATTCAATTATATCAAGACGTAAAGTGAGATAATAGGGGCACCCAGGCAGCTCAGTCAGTTGGGTGGCTGACTCTTGATTCCAGCTCAGGTCATGATCCTGATCAGCGCCCTGAAATGGAGCCCTGTATCAGGCTCCGTGATCAGCACAGAGTCTGCATGGGATTCTCTCTCTCCCTCTGCCCCTCCCCCTACTCTATGCCTGCTGTGCTCTCTCCCCCCACCAAAATAAAATAAAATATAAAATAAAAAAGTGAGATGATAAAGAACTTTTATAACACATGCCAAGAGATTATAAAACATGCTCTGTCACCTTTAAAATAGTATTACAGACATTCTTGAGAAGCAAAAGAAATGAGTTTTAAAGAGCCAGTAGTGAAGGTTACTTTAAAAAGTGCTGTCTGTATGTTACATCACGGGAGAGAGAAGGGGAAACTCCCATTCCACTTAAGCCAAGTAAAAAACAGGAAGCTTCTAAACATCTGCTTTTTCCATGGAATTAATGGTACAGGGAATAGTCTCTGACCCAACTAAAATTTAAGATTAACTGAAGTGGTCTGTCTGATAAAAACTCCTAAAGACATAGCTGCACTGGTGATACTCTCCATTTCCAAATCTTAGTGGCTAGAACTGAACCCATGGGAAAAGCTAGCTGTGGGTTGCCTTAAAAGGGCTCTCCCAGAAAAGTCAACTGTGAGGAGCGAAATAACTCTAATGGAGAAATGGACTCAAAATTGAGGGCTGGTAGAGTTTTGTCAAGGCAACATCCTTGTCAGGGCAAATCCCTGGATAAGGGAAATTTCCAGAAACAGCATTCTCCCAAGCTCTGTAAATGCCCTTTTCATAGTGTTTTCCTTTTCAATTATGTTTTTAATTTCTTTATTTTCAAAATTGCATTCTTATATTATTTTTCCTATATTTGTATTTTTATCTGCATTTTGGTTATAAGAAATGCCTATTTGGATCTGCCCACTATTCTTCTTGACTAGAGTAGAATTGATTAGAAGGTCTGCTTATTAATCTTTTCCAAAATTAGTATTATTTCATGGATCAGCTGTAAGTAAAATATTCTATTTCTTTCATACTGCTTTTACTTTTATTATTTACCTCCTACTATCTGGAGTTTACTTTTCCTAGCTTTGGGGGAGATAGATAGATATCTCCAAGCTTATTTTTTTTTTTAAGATTTTATTTATTTATTTGACAGAGAGACAGAGAGCACAAGTAGGCAGAGAGGCAGGCAGAGAGAGGGGGGGGGGAAGCAGGCTCCCCGCTGAGCAGAGAGCCCGATGTGGGGCTCCATCCCAGGACCCTGAGATCATGACCCGAGCCAAAGGCAGAGGCTTCAACCCACTGAGCCACCCAGGCGCCCCCTCCAAGCTTATTTTTTTAAGACTATGAATGTCACTCCAAATTTTGGTTAGGTTACATTTCATAGGATTTACCACATGTTCTTACAATTATCATGTAGATCTTAGTATTGTAAACACTATTTATCAAGTCATTTGGAAGTGAATTATTTCACAAAATGAAGGGTAAGGGAGTAGATAAATGTTATTATTTTAAATATTATTTCTCTGTGGTTATAGAAAGTGATCTATAGGTATTAGTATTTGAAACTTGTGAGAATTATTTAATGCACAGTAAGTGGTTAATTTAAGTAAACATTCCATGGGCATGGAAAAGGCTTTATAATTCTTAAAACT
Source organism: Taxidea taxus jeffersonii (assembly GCA_003697995.1). Classification (NCBI taxonomy): domain Eukaryota; kingdom Metazoa; phylum Chordata; class Mammalia; order Carnivora; family Mustelidae; genus Taxidea; species Taxidea taxus. The sequence goes on from RCUC01168855.1 coordinate 4,080, forward strand.
CTCAGAACAATATTTCTTCCTTATATAAGAATAAAATTATATTGAATAAAGAAATTTAATAAAAACAAAAACATTTTACTTATTTTTAAAAAATTAGCTACCTTACCTTCTTGAAATTATTGCTTACTTAAATTTAACATTTTCTACATTTTACTCACAATTTCTAATGACATCACATACTTTTGTTAAGAATTAATACTTCAGGGGTGCCTGGGTGGCTCAGTGGGTTAAAGCCTCTGCTTTCGGCTCAGGTCATGATCTCAGGTCCTGGGATTGAGCCCCATATTGGGCTCTCTGCTCAGCATTGAGCCTGCTCCCTCCTCTCTCTGCCTGTCTCTCTGCCTACTTGTGATCTCTGTCTGTCAAATAAATAAATAAAATCTTTTAAAAAAAAAGAATTAATACTTCATCTTGCTGATTGGTATAAATTTTATATGACTTCTTTCAAAGGATTTCTTTTAGCACTCTTTTCTTTTTTTAAAGATTTTATTTATTTATTTATTTGACAGACAGAGATCACAAGCAGGCAGAGAGGCAGGCAGAGAGAGAGGAAGGTAAGCAGGCTCCCTGCCGAGCAGAGAGCCCAATGTGGGGCTCAATCCCAGGACCCTGGAATCATGACCTGAGCCGAAGGCAGAGGCTTTAACCCACTGAGCCACCCAGGAGCCCCAGCACGCTTTTTTTAATTAACATACAATGTATTATTAGCCCCACGGGTACAGGTTTGTGAATCACCAGGTTTACACTTCCCAGCACTCACCATAGCACATGCCCTCCCCAATGTCCATAACCCCACCACCCTCCCCCTACACCCTCCCCCTGGCCCCCCTCAGTTTGTTTTGAGAGATTAAGAGTCTCTTTATGGTTTGTCTCCCTCCCAATCCCATCTTGTTTCATTTTATTCCTTTCCTATCAAAGGATGATTTTGAGTGGTAAATTCTCTTGGTCTTTTCTATGTTTAAAAATTTCTTTATTTTGTAATCATCATAATCATATGTAATCATAAGTAATTTGGGTATAGAGAACAATTGGTTGCCAATTATTTCCTTTAAGCACTTTGGAGATATTACTGTGTTTTCTGACTTCTTATATTGTTGGTGAGAAGTCTGAAGTCTACTCTATTTTTTCTATTTTATTGTGATTTCTCTGTAAGCACTATATCTTCTCTATATCTGGTTTATTGTAATTTAACATGGTGCCCATTTTATAACTTTGTAATTTATAATCCTGTTGCTCAAATAATTTGAAAATAAACCTTTGGGGAATGTGAGATTTAATCTTAGGAAAATAATTTCTTAATCAGATAATTTTCCTTCCCTGCTTTCTACTTTTGGTCCAAAATTTATAATATCTGTAGTTATCCTTCACAATGTCATTTGGGTTTTAGTTTTTTCCTAACGTCATTGAAGACTGAGTTTTTGTTCTGTTTTAACAGTTCTCTTTTTTCTTTTATGATTTCAAGAAATTGTAATAGAGTAAAATGGGCTTACTCCATCAAGGCAAGTGTTTTTAAATGATAATATTTGTGTGAAAATAGTGTTATGAGTTTCGAACTATACCATCAACTTAAAAATTACATATTGGGGCATATGGGTAGCTCAGTAGTTTGAGCGTCTGCCTTCAGCTCAGGTCATGATCTCGGGGTCCTGGTATAGAGCCCCGCATCAATCTCCCTGCTTGGCAGGGAGTCTACTTCTCCTTCTCCCTCTGCCTCTCCCTCCTACTTGTGCTCTCTCTCTCAAATAAATAAATAAAATCTTTTTTAAAAGTTACACATCACAATAAATAATTTAAAAACATACTAATTGGGACACCTGGGTGGCACAGGGGGTTAAGCCTCTGCCTTCTGCTCAGGTCATAATCTCAGCGTCCTGAGATCAAGCCCCACATCAGGCTCTGTGCTCAGTGGGGAGTCTGCTTCTTCCTCTCCCTCTCCTGCTCCCTCTTCTGCTTGTGCTCTCTTGTTCACATACACTCTGTCTCTCTCTCTCTAATAAATAAATGAAATTTTAAAAAATAAAAAATAAAAACATACTAATTATAAGAGAAATTTTCTGATAAAGATGTAACGAGGTCTACAAATTTTTTTTTAAGATTTTATATATTTATTTGACACAGACAGAGGGAGCACAAGCAGGCAGAGAGGCAGGCAGAGAGAGAGGGGGAAGCAGGCTCCCCGCTGAGCAGAGAGCCTGACGCAGGGCTCGATCCCAGGACCCCGAGACCATGACCCCAGCCAAAGGCAGAGGCCCAACCCATGGAGCCACCCAGGTGCCCCATCTACAGAATTTTTAAAAAAACCTTACCTACACAGTTTGGTTCAGGAGACCATTTCCCATTGATACAGACTGATCGCATGCGTTTGAACCTTGGAAGACAACTGTAAAATATTCTGGTACTATGATTATATCCACTCATATTTGGCCTTACCAGTATTCCTGGATGAAATGTTGGCCTTTTGCACATTTTAAGTTGGTTTGTTTCTATAAAAAAGAAAAATATTCATACATGGTAAGAATATTGAGCAGAAACTAGCAATTATTTCAATAAAACTTCTGAAATATTAATGGCATAAATTATGTTGGATGCCTTCAAGCAATATCACATAAAGCTATTCTAAATTTCATTGCACAGACTATGCTGTTGAAAAAGGGAAAAGGAAACAAAAATCTGTACTCCATTTTTGAATGGCAGAAAAACATGATGAAGTCTTTTGGGAAATGGAAGTGCAAGATGGGTTAATCTGGTCCAGGGTCTTGACTCAGGACAGTCCTTCTGAAACTTCATTCAGCCTAATTTTTAAAGGCACAAAGATCCATACATATGTGATTGTTTTCCACTAAATTATGTTAAATAAATGTTGTCAAAGCATTTCAATAATAAAAAGAGGTGATGCACGAGTAAGTCTGTGGAAAGTACAGTCTTAAAAGAGATAAATCTGGATGTCTCTTGAGGTTCAACTACTCCCACATTTCAGAAGCTTAGTTAAGACCCTGACTCAATAAGTCAGAATAAGCTCAAAGGAAGAACACCCTGATGACAACAGACAAGAATTTGCAATAGGTCACTTGCTAGTCTAAGTAGATTTTATCATCATAATTCTTCCCTATTGTCCATACCTATATAGATCATTGTGGAACCTTTCCTGAGCGTGTCAAAGGATGGGATAATGAGATATAGACTGCTCTGCTACTTCTCTCCTTTTATGTGTTTTTCTCCAATAATCCCTATTTATAAATTTATGCTATGTGATTGGATGTCTGTGTTCTCCTTATATAAAAATTGTTGACCACGAACGTATTTAATTTACACCTTTTTATAATGGAGCCCAGGCTCTTGGGGATGGAACACACTCCTTCCCTGCAGGTCATCATGAGTGGGCAGGGACCAGGTATCCGCCACAGCTACAGTCATCATCCCCAGGAGTGGGGAAGCCAGCTGATAATCCAAAAATCTAAGAGATGAGGGAAGAGAGTGGTTTTGGATTTTCTACTTTAGAATCTTGAAGAAGGGCAGCAAAGAGTCTGCTAGTCTTTAAAGCTTAAAATTAAAGGCTTGACTATATTGGGATTGCTGGACATAGGACAAAGGAGAACAGTATCCACTATTACCCTGAATTAGAATTCCCAAACTCTCTTGGTTCACAGAGCCCTTAGCATCTCTGTAGTTTTGGACAGTGTACAGAGATCAAAGGAAATCTTTAACAATTCAGTTTCTTAAGTAATTAGGGGCAAAGATTTAGTGTCTTATATCCTAATTATTTAATAGATGATGGGACTGGAACGTGCTGTTCTAAATATATCTATTGATCTAAAAAATTATAAACAATCAAATACACAAGTAGGAAATGTATTCTCACCAACACACATAGGAAGTTCAGTCCACGTTCCATCAATACAGGTAATTACATTATTTCCAATCATTGTATATGTATCTCTGCAATTCAGCTCCACAGAAACACCATGTTGGAAGGGTAGAATAGAGAACTGGGCATAGCCATTCTCGAGGTGGGGTACAGGGCCACATGCTTTAACTTGTCCTAAGAGAATATAATAAAAGATATGTTTACTTTTAGAAATATTTTAAATCCATGTTATGCTGAGTGAAATAAGTCAAGCAGAGAGAGTCAATTATCATATGGTTTCACTTTCTTGTGGAGCATAAGGAATAACATGGAGGACATTAGGAGAAGGAAAGGAAAAGTGAATTGGGGGAAATCGGAGGGGGAGACAAACCATGAGAGACTGTGGACTCTGAGAAACAAACTGAGGGTTTTCGAGGGGAGGGGGGTGGGGGGATGGGTGAGCCTGGTGGTGGGTATTAAGGAGGGCACGTACTGCATGGAGCACTGGGTGTGGTGCATAAACAATGAATCTTGGAACACTGAAAAAATGAAATTAAAGAAATAAATAGAATATTTTAAATCTTTTTATGTATGTATTTATATATAAGTACAAAGTTTAAACCATTCTGCTTAAACATTAGCATCTATTTACCAACACAAGTGGGCAAATTTGTCCATTTTCCATCGACGCACTGTACTTTTGCAGGCCCCGTCAGTAGAAAATAGGGAAGGCATTCATATTCCACTGTCTCACCATGTCCATATTCTTCTTTCCTTATCTCCTTTATTTTACCATTGAGGACCTGGGGAGGTTGACCACATGACTGTACTTGCCCTATCATAAAGAAACTATTTAAGTAATGCTTAAAGAATCTTAGGAATCTGACAAAATGTAAAATTACTGTTCTGGTTGTCCTAGAACTAAATTATATTTATGCTACATTCCTATTTTTTTCAGGTTTTCTTTTTATAGTGTACATAGTGTCCTGAGTATTCTTTTTTCTAAAATGTTGACTTTTTATTATAAACAATTCTGAACAAATTAAAGAAAAATGAATACATATACTGATCACCTAGATATATATGGATGTTGCATTTTGCCCAAATTACTTAATCTTTTGCAAAATTATTTATTTATTTATTTAAGATTTTACTCATTTATTTGAGAGAGAGAGAGAGAGAGCACAAAACGGGAGAGAGAGAGAGAGGGAGGGCACAAGTAGGAGGAGGGGCAGAGAGAGAAACAGACTCCCCATTGAATGAGGAACCTGACACTGGGCTTGATCCCACTGGGATCGTGACCTTAATGGAAGACAGACACTTACTCAACTGAGCCACCCAGGTGCCCCCAAAGTAATTTAAAGTAAATGATAGAAATAATAAGATTTTACTTCTAAATTTTTCAGAATGCCTATCTAAAAAATAGGGATGTTGACCTGCATATATGAAACACCTTATTGCATTTCTTTAAATTAACAATAATTTTTAATGCCATCTTGTATTTTTTCTATATGTAAATATATTGATTGCCCCAACCCCCAATATTTTACAGGTTATTATAACCAGCATATTAATTGTACCCTAAAGATTTTAAAGTAGTTTGATAATCTGAATATCATATAGAAGTAAGTATTTATCAAATATATGGTATAGTATAGATAAATATAAAGTATATTTATTGCATATATTTTTATTAATTAATATATATAAATACATATAAAATAATTTTATCAAATATGTTTTAAAAGTAAGGTCATCTGAAGCAAGTAACAAATCATTGGTTTATACTGAATAATTCATATGTTTATTTGATTACTTCTTGATTACTTAATAAAATATAAGAAGGCCCATGCGGGACGCCTGGGTGGCTCAGTTGGTTAAGCGGCTGCCTTCGGCTCAGGTCATGATCCCAGCGTCTTGGGATCAAGTCCCACATCGGGCTCCTTGCTCGGCAGGGAGCCTGCTTCTCCCTCTGCCTCTGCCTGCCTCTCTGTCTGCCTGTGCTCATTCTCTCTCTCTCTCTGACAAATAAATTAAAAAATAAAATCTTTAAAAAAAAATAAGAAGGCCCATGCAATATTTTTTAAAGCATAATTTTTTTATTGAGTTTGGGGAAAAATTCCTAATACTTCCCCTTCTGGCACCTATATTTTGATCTGTAAAACTCCATTACATATTTCAAAGCAGAGGTAGAATTACTCCTTTGTTAAAGGAAACATAACTAATCAATGGCCCAGCACCCCTTCTCCTTCTCAGTTAAAATACCATTACATGTTTTGACAGTTTGTCAGATTACATATATATAAGACCAGGGGCACCTGGGTGGCTCAGTGGGTTAAAGCCTCTGCTTTCTGCTCAGGTCATGATCCCAGGGTCCTGGGATCAAGCCCCGCATCGGGCTCTCTGCTCAGCAGGGAGCCCGCTTCCTCCTCTCTCTCTGCCTGCCTCTCTGCCTACTTGTGACCTCTGTCTGTCAAATAAATAAAAAAATCTTTTAAAAAAAGACCAATAAAATACATAGACATTAATATAAATTGATATAAGTTGTTTCATCAGTTATAAAATAAATGTTGACCTTTGCATGTTGGAAAATTAGGTGACCATCCAAAGTGATAGCATTGAGCTGAATCTGGTCCAACTCTTTTAAGTCCTTCTTGACAGGAAAATTCCAAGACATCTCCAGCTTTGTATGTTACTTGTTTTGGATAAACATCTATATTTGGTTTTAAAACTGGAAGAAGACATTCTATATCTAACATAAAATGAAAATAAATAAGTATGTGTGAAATAATCATTGTAATATTAGATTTAATATATGCTATTAAATAGCAGGGGGCTTCATACACAGAAGCACTTATAGTCTCACCTTAAAAAAAAAACTCTAATTACTTACACCCAACAAATATGTGTAAGCCTTTTTAAAGAAATTAGGGTTGAACAGAAAGGTAAAATTTTGTATGACAAGCTCCTCGGTACTGTAATAAATAAGTCCCAAGCAATCACTTATAAAGTAAATTATTTTATTTATTTATTTAACAATATAAGTTTAATAACTTTTATTTGTCTATAAAACAGCATATGAACAGGTTTCACAGATCACATGAAAATCAGTTTTTCAAGTAATAACAATTAAAATGCAACATACTTAATTAAATGATAGATATGTTTAAAAAGTTAGTAACTGGAATGGCCCAAACAAGAATGATGTCTAGCACATTTTAAGTAGGAAGGAACATTAAAAAGCAAATAATTCCTAACTTTACAAGGGGAACTGAATTTAGTATGTGGACTTTTTCAGAAACACATGGCCAAGCTGCCTTCTGGGTGTTCAGAATCTTTCCATTATACCCAACCTCAACTCTCTTATCTTTCTAAAAACCAATGCAGTATGAACACCTTCTGATTTAAGTAAAAATGGATACCTATATGAATATATAGGTGTATTTTTCTCATTTAATCTGTTATTCATGGTTCATTTATAAAATTCAATATTGAAATTCACATGTGAAAATATAAATGACAGGGGCACCTGGTGGCTCAGTCAATGAAGCATCTGCCTTTGGCTCAGGTCATGATCTCAGGTCCTGGGATGGAGCCCCACATAGGGCTCCCTGCTCAGTGAGGAGTCTGCTTCTCCCTCTCTCTCTGCCCCTCCCCCCTGCTCATTCTCTCCCTCTCAAATAAATAAATAAAATCTATTTTAAAAAAAAGAAAATATAAATGACATTCAAGACAAATACTCTGAATAAATCAGGCATATATCACAAAAATATGATAAAATATTTCTAACTGAATCTCAGAAATATTATTTAAATTAGCCAGTTTTATGCCTTGTTACTGGCAGTTTAATAGCTTAATAACAGCTTTTACATAACCCCTTGGAATGTGACTCACTCAGTTTTAGGAAGAGCTGCACACCTGTATCTCTGTTTTTCATTCCAGTAATTTTGCATGACAATTCTTTATTTGTTGTTTATATTCCCTTTCTAATCCAACCACAAAAAAAAAAAAAAGCACTCTTGAAAAGAATTGATCTTGAAAAAAAAAAAGAAAGAAAAGGATCAATCTTGGCTGATGTAGGATTTTCTAGCTGATTTATTCAAGTATGGTTATTACATGGTATTAGAGATAGAACAATGGCCTCCCCAAAATATCCACATCCTAATCCATGAAACATGCAAATATGTTACCTTCCTTGGAGAAATAGTTTTGTAGATACAATTAAGTTAAAGACCTTGAGATGGAGAGATTATTTTGAATTACCTGTATGGGAGTGGACCCAGTGTAATCACAAGGGTTCTTACAAAAGGGAGCAGAGGTATCAGAATCAAAGTAGGAGATGTGACAACAGAAGCAGAGGTTGAAGCAGTATAAGGAAGGGTGGTGAGTCAAGAAACGCAAAGGGCTTTGAGAAGCTATAAAAGGCAGAGACAGATTCTTTCCTAGGGCCTCCAGAAGGAACTGTAATTCAACATCTTGATTTTCGGACTTTTGACCTCCAGAACTGTAAGATAATACGTTTACACTGTTTTAAGTAATTAGGTTTGTGGTAATTTGTTACAGCAGCGGGAGAAAACTAATTTATATGGGGGGAAATGTACAGTCATATTTAAGGAAGGGTATGATTTGGCATAACTTGAAGGCATTCTGTGCAGCATTGAAGTCAAAGACTGGGCAACACCAAGAATGGACTATAGTATGAACTATAGACTTTGGGTGATTATGATGTGACAAACTGTTCATCAATTGTACAAATATAGCTGGTCAGTCAAGTTGATATTGGGACAGACTATATTGCATGTATGGGCCAAGGGATACATCTCTGTACCTCCCCCTCAGTTGTGCCATGAAATCCCAAACTGCTCTAAAATAAACAAACAAACAGAATAAAAACTTCTGACTATAAATTTCTTTCTAAGTTTTATTTATTTGAGAAAGAGAGAGAGCACATGCACAGAGGGAAAGGGAGAAGCAGACGCCCGCCCTGCTGAGGAGAGAGCCCAACATGGGACTCGATCCCAGGATCCTGAGATCATGACCTGAGCCGAAGGCAGACACTTAATTGACTGAGCCATCCAGGTGCCCCAAGTCTCTGACCATAAATTGTGAATTTATAATCAAATGACAAGGAAAAGGATGAAAATCCAGGAGTAAAATATCTAAAGTTGCTGTAGCATGCATAGCAAACTATAACTTTGGTGAGTTTGTTTAGTTTTGAATTATTTGGCAGCATGAATTCAAGGTACCTTTAAAACAGCGTTCATCTTGTTCGTAAATATTACAATGCATGTGGCATAGAAACAACATTATTTTGGATGAGCTAAGTTGCTTTTCAAAGATGTTATTAAATCACTATTTAACATTGGTTTCTTAAAGGTATTTGGGGACACCTTAAATTTCGATGATTGTTCATTAGGAAACATCTTTCAATAGATTCTACTAAAAAGAAATACATTCAGAATTGCTTTTGTTTCGAGAAGAAAACAGTACTTACCATAGCCTGTGGGCAAAATGGGACCAGCCATCTTCACCCCATCCTATGGACCCTGGGGTGCTCCCATCTCTGTTTTATATCCATCATGGCATCCATAGTCCAACTCATCACTGAGGTTAAACCATATGCTCTTACCTTCATTTCTGGCATATGCTAATACTGACATGTCTTAAGACTTGAAGCATGTTAAAAATCAGGATCTTATTCCTAAAGTTATCCCAAGCAACAACAAGTGGACAAAAACCTTTAATCATTATGTACCAATGCACAAATTATCTTTTAGGAAATATTATTATGAATAATTTCTAAAAATTGATTTTATGTATATTAGGAAATATTATTATGAATAATTTAGTAAAAATTGATTTTATGTACATTTTCCTTATATATAAATGATACTCCTAAATAAATGATACTATTTTTAGATATACTTCAGTATTCTACTGCATAAATATATGTCTATGTATACCTGTAAATATATACATATACATAAACATATATACATACATACATAAATATATATGTGTACATATATGTCTATGTATATACCTACCATCTATAGTATACTATATGTTCTCATAGTGCACAGTAAGTACCTAGTGTGTGTGTGTGTGTATGTCCACGCATATGGAAATGTATCCTCCTTACAGGAAATATTAGTTCTCTAGAGCAGAGACGAGATAAGTGATGATTTGCAAAGAGCCATTTTGCCAGCTCTCTGAGCTCTAGTCTCTAATCTGTCAGACTCCATGTAACAGACGCAGTGACGGCCTGAGGTGCTCGTGCTCGGGCCGTGGCTTTGCACCACGGGAAAGGAACCTCTGAAGTAAGAGACTTGGAAGTTTCCAGGGCAGCTGGCCCATTCTCCCCACAAGAGAGAAAGGGAAGGAAACCTTTGCTCTATAGCAGAGATACGTTTGTGGGGAGAGAGAGAGGAAGGTTTTTACTTTTCTGAAATGTAAGCAAAGGCTCCAGAAAGATGGCTCTCAGTCTCACTGGAGGCATACGTTAGCTCTGACATCCAAGGTGTGTTTTCTATTTCATCATTTTCTAGCCAGGTTTGCTAGTTTCTTTGTTCAGAAAGCCCGGACCAGGCAGAAATGTGAAAACATCCTAGGAACTGACTCCTGATAATGTGTGGTAATGAACTTGCTCAAGCAGAACATGCATGTAGATGAGTGTAAAAGTCAGTTCAGTAAGTTTTTACAAAATAAACACACCTCTGTAACTGCCATCCAACTAAAACAACAGAATGATCCCTCACATGTTCAAAGTTCCTCATGACGTTTCTAGCCACTAACCCTCTCTTTTCTGCAAACACCACAGAATAATTTTGCCTATTGTAAAATGTGTGGAATCTTTAAACCTCATTTTCATATTGGTGAATGTCAGCATTATTTTTGTGATTAGCTGTAGTTTATCACATTATTTCATTATTTAAATAGATCAAATTTTTATTTTTTTTTTAATTTTATTTATTTATTTGACAGACAGAGATCACAAGTAGACAGAGAGGCAGGCAGAGAGAGAGGAAGGGAAGCAGGCTCCCTGCTGAGCAGAGAGCCCGACGTGGGGCTCGATCCCAGGACCCTGGGATCATGGCCTGAGCCACCCAAGTGCCCCTAAATAGATCAAATTTTTAAAGGTTAAGTACACATTTTAAAATCACCTAAAAAGGACCAGTCAGTGGTAACATCCTTCTGATAAAAATAACTAAAATTTAAAATTTAATTTACTTGCATATTACTTTCCTAAAGACTTGCTTAAATATGAATAGTATGGATGGTTTTCTTTGTAAGACCATAGCATTAAGAATAAAGCCAACAGGGGCTCCTGGGTGGCTCAGTGGGTTAAAGCCTCTACCTTCGGCTCAAGTCATGATCCCAGGGTCCTGGGATCGAGCCCCACATCGAGCCCCACATCGGGCTCTCTGCTCACAGGGAGTTTGCTTCCTCCTCTCTCTCTGCCTGCTTGTGATCTCTGTCTGTCAAATAAATAAATAAAATATTTAAAAAGAAAGAATAAAGCCAATACATTTTTTTAAGACGCATGATTTACAATGTCATTAACATTGCCACAAAATTTAAATGTATGTGTATATCATGGTTGATTTAATGAAGTGGGTAATGATTTTATCAGTATTCCCGCAGCTTATTTTGGGAAACAAAGGTGTGCAAGCTTCAGGAAAAATTTAGAACTCTTGTTCTAGATATTTATTTTTCTCTATTCTTTTCCTATATTCCTCCTATTTTTTGTCATCTTTTGGAATCTCTGCCATTTTGTTATCCAGTCCTTATCTCTTCCCTGGACTTTCTAATTCTTGTTAAAAGCCATTTCTCACTAAATATTTGTCCATAAATCTAACACAGTTGGCAGAAAATAAGAGCTTCCACCACAGGTGGAAACAATATAGGGATTTAAAGAAAAGTGGTTGGGTTTTAATCATTGTTACCTAGGGAGTTTAACATACTCATGTTGTGGATCAGTAACCTTAGCTCAAAGGGGTGATCATTTACTCATGGACACAGAGGTGACTTTTCTCGGAACCCGACTAGAATCCAGTTGCCCTGAAATGTCGTTGACTTTCTGTGGTGTTCTTCATCCAACACCCAACCTTGGATACACAGAATTTTTCAAGGGCGAATAGAGTCTCACAAAATATACACAGGAGCCAGCTTGTGGGGGTTACCACTGGTCAAACTGAGTTATCAGGCCTCTACAATACAAGTGATGGTCTGACAACTGCCATTATCCCACAAAACGAAGAGAGATGGTTCTCGAGATGGAGATGACAATGAAATATTTATACCATAACTAAAGCCTTATAAATCACGAGACCTGTTCAACCACAGGCCATTTCAGGCAGGAAGCCACTAAATGTGTTCTTTTATTATTTTTCTGCTAGTATTGGTCATGTGTAAGCCCCTTGTAATTGAAAGAAGTTGTGGCCTAACTGGGAACTAAGTATTTTACTTCAAGTTGCTTTAAAAAGACTCTATTTTCTAGAAGTTTAAATTTAAATGATGAATTCTGGAATAAATTTTTTAAAAAGGCATATCAGAAGACTTCGTTTCCTGATAAGATAGATTAGCTGGTATCAGCATACATTTCTACCAGAAAAAAATGTTAGAAGACTGTACAAAACATCCCTAAAAAACTGGAAATTGCTCAGTGCAAGTCTGTGATGATAAAAAACAGAAAGGGAGGGGGGGCACCCAAACCCCAAATAACAGTTTATGACTGTTTCAGCTCTCTGCTAGGAGAGTAATATCCAGACTGTATTTGGGGGGTGGGAGGGTGGGCAGGGAGAAGTCACAGAGAGTCCAGGGTTCTTCCTGAATTGAGAAGAGCAAGATCATAGTATGGGAGACCATGGTGGTTAGAATGGCTAGAATTTACAGGGCAGAGTAACAGAGAGGGTATTAGGAGGCAGTAGAGCTAGAGAAGTTTTCTTAAGAGTGTTCTTGTATCTTTGGTTGAGTACTAAACTCTGCAATCCTAGGCTGGAATTCCATGAACTTCCTTAAGAATGATTGCCAGGGAGTTGCAAAGATGAAGAATCCCAAGTGTTCACATAGGTCTAGGAGAGGCCAGCGTATTATACAGTTTCTTAAGGAGTTGTTTTCCAAATTCTAAGCCACAGACAAATAAACATAATGCTCACAGGTACAAAATATTTTAAACAGAGAAACCGAGTGCTTATTGAATTAAGCCTGTAAATTTAATATGCACCCATAAAATAACTATATAAAACTGTCTTGGTCATAAGACATTTTAACTAGAATTGGACTTATGGTCACTTAAAAAGTCTCTTTTCAGTTTGACACTCCAGTTTTAAATAAAGTTTCTTTCCAACTAACGTGATAATTTTCCTGTAATATGCAATAAATGGGTGTTCCTTTAGCATAAAGGGACTGCCTTCAAAGCCTTTGTATTATCTAATATTTCTATCTCTTACATGCACTGGATTTGTGTAGACAGGCAAAGTATGATTTTTGTATATCTATCAGACTCAACTGGAACTGAAAAGCATAAGCTTTTATGCATAAGCATAAAAGCCAGCGATGAAACCTACATATAGCCCCTGACAATAGATTTTTTTTTTTTTAAATCACATCACATGTCAGGATGTGACAGGACAGCATTTTACTTACTGGTGGTGCTGCATTTGGGAGGAGAAGACCAGCCATCTTCCAAACATGAAATGGTGTCACTATTATGAGGAAGGCTGTAGCCCACATCACAGACAATTTGTACACTGTCACCTTCCAGGTGTGTTTTTCCTGAAGATGTAGAATGACCATTTTCCACAGAAGGAAAGAAACACTGCCCTAAGGACCAAAGATTGTTTAATGTATAAGGTGGAAATGATTGAAAAAAAAAAAAAAACTAAATTTCCTTTTTACAATATTTAAGAATAGCAAACTTTCAAAACTGAAATCAGGTATGAAAACAAAATTTCTAAAGAATTCTGGTCATGCTACTATAGATATATTACTTCCATGTATGAAATGTAAATTAACATTTCATTCCGTTTTAATCTTTTTACAAAAAATATTTTGTTTTTATAAACTTTTGGAGGTATAAAATTAGGTTTTAATATATCCATTTCTCTCTTAGTTCTCATAAATGTTGCTTACAGAACGAGAAAGACCATTACTTTCTCCTTGGTTGGCACGTATTTTCTGCCTCCCATTGTTTTTCTTCTTTTTTCTTTTTTTTTTTTAGATTTTATTTAGCTATTTGAGAGAGACAGAGCGGGGAGCGGGGGGAGGGCCGGGAGGAGAGGGGCAGAGGGAGAGGGACCAGCAGACTCCTCCATGAGCACAGAGCCCGGCACCCGGCTCCATCTCATGACCTTGAGATCATGACCTGAGCCAAAATCAAGCATCAGGTGCTTAACAGACTGAGTCCCCCCAGGCACCTTCCCCCCACTGCTTTTTGCTTAATATACCTATTCCCTCCTGAGTCTGCTCTTCACATTCACTGAAGGGTTAATATAGATATCACTGTAAGAACAAAAGACATATTTTATGGAAAATATGAAAGTGAAAATATTTACACTCACACGATCTTTGCAATATTCAAAAGAATGGTAAGTTTCAAAATAGAATGTGCATGTAAAAAGACTTGTTTTAAAGGAAAAATATGCCCAGGCTGATACCAAACAAATATTAGGAAATACATATTAATATGTCAAATATATAAATCCTCAGTTTTTAAAATTAAAATATGTAAAGCACTTCTAGGTAACACAAGAAATTTCACATATTTATTTTCATTTGGTTTTCAGAAAAGGCCTCTCAAGAAAGGACTACGTTTCTCATCTTTGCTGGTTAGTCCTGATCCCTGGGACTGTCTGCTGAGAGTCTGACTTCCCATCTGGGCCACGTCTAACCACCAAATGGTTCGGCCACATCTGCTGAGCAAGATATTTACTCACTGAGACACCTGGGTGTTGGTGACCATCCTTCCTTCGTGCAGATGATGCGAGTCCAAAAGGATCGTGAAGGAGATGCAAAGTTATATTCACAAGAGTAATAATAAATTTCCCCAATAGTAATCAGGGAAAGTTCCTCCACATGCTCTTCACCATATATAATTCCGTGGTTTATTTTTGGAAAATTACAGTAGGAAGATGCTGGGGAAAAATGAACAAAACTGAAGAATTAACCCACATCAGTGAATCACTGAGTTATATTTTAATCATCTCTTTGATTTTTTTTTTCTTTCATGCAGCTCAATTTCCTCTACTCTACATGCCTTCCAGTGTACTCATCAGTCGAGAACAAAAAACGATCTTGAATTAAGAGTACAAGAGTATTTGAAAAGCCCATTGTCAATGAACATGAAATTTATGCTTGGAGTCACGTGGAATAAAATCTTTTCTGCAGTAACTTTGAGAAGAAAATCCCGCACAACGATCCATGAGCTGCGGCAGAGGGGAGCAGCAAGCGGCCGGCTTGGGTCTGCACCACGTTCTGCCAGGTAGGGACAGCGTCATGTGGGCTCCCCGGGGCCTTGCCTTTCTTGGTTCTGATTCAGTCTCTGTGCTGTCTGGTTTTTCATCCGTAAGGATGAAGAAGTTTTGTTTTCTCCTTATGCGAATAAAGAAAACAACTTCCAAAAATTCAGCTCACCAATCAATTACTTCGGGAAATTCTTTCTTGTCTAGAGGTGACTTTCCATGTGGCACAATAGTGATTCCCATGACGTTTAAGCTGCAAAACCTGAGCTAACGCATCTGTTTACAATTTGACCCG
Source organism: Taxidea taxus jeffersonii (assembly GCA_003697995.1). Taxonomy (NCBI): domain Eukaryota; kingdom Metazoa; phylum Chordata; class Mammalia; order Carnivora; family Mustelidae; genus Taxidea; species Taxidea taxus. The sequence goes on from RCUC01168855.1 coordinate 19,681, forward strand.
TGGTAGTTTTGGAGAACATGCAGGAAAAAAAGACCCTTATAACACTGACAGTCCGCATCTCCCATAATTCTTTTTTCCAGATATGCCTTGCCTTCCCCTCAAATTACAGCCTTTGATTTCCATCCATTTCTATCTCACTTTGCTATCCAGAATAATATCCCTTCCATTCTCCAATCGTCCCTCTTCTACCTATCCTTCAATGCTCATTCTGCCACATTTAGCAAAAATATTCATTGTGTACACAGCGATGGGCTAGCTTTGAAACTTAACTTCTCTTGGCAGACCTCCTTTAGCCAGTCGCCCCCTCCAAAAGGAGGAGATGATAACTCCCGTCTCTACATTCTTTTTTTTTTTAATAAAGAACAGAATTTTTTTTTGAAGATTTTATTTATTTATCTGTGAGAGAGAGACAGCGAGCACAGGCAGAGTGGCAGGCAGAGGCAGAGGGAGAAGCAGGCTCCCTGCCAAGCAAGGAACCCAATGTGGGACTCGATCCCAGGACACTGGGATCATGACCTGAGCCGAAGGCAGCTGCTTAACCAACTGAGCCACCCAGGCGTCCCTCGTCTCTACATTCTGATAAAAGCTCATGACTACATTTCCTATGAAATAGAGCCACACCCTTCTACACACACACACACACACATCCATGGACACATAGTCTTGCAATCTGTTTACTTATTAACACATTTTGCTTTCCTCCAAGGACACTCAAAGCTATGGTGGGGCACAGAGTTTTCTTTTCTTTTCTTTTTTTGAGCTTCCTTGTTGCAGGTTACAGCCTAATCCAGTGCTCAATCAATAGTTCACTATGGCAAGCACACAGGGTTTTTATATAACATGCTGCTTCTGCTCTGGGGCCAGTTTCTCACAGGCCTTGAAGCCTTAGTGCAACACAGTCTTGGAGGTCATTTAACGTCTACACAACTTCTGGATAGATCTTCACTTGACGGTTCTCCAGGAGATGAGTGTGAAGTTTGAGTATCTTTTCCTGGGTCATGGGTTGGAAAAAGTCTACCTATTATTCTCATCTTTTACTCTTATTTTCCTCTGCTTTTTGCCCATTTTGAAATCCTCTCTTGGGGCGCCTGGGTGGCTCAGTGGCTTAAGCCTCTGCCTTCGGCTCGGGTCATGATCTCAGGGTCCTGGGATCGAGCCCCACATTGGGCTCTCTGCTCAGTGGGGAGCCTGCTTCCCCCCCCCTCTACCTGCTGCTCTGCCTGCTTGTGATCTCTCTCTCTCTCTGTCAAATTAATAAATAAATAAAAATCTTTAAAAAATAAAATAAAAAAAAAGAAATCCTCTCTTAATGTCATTGCTAACAGATGTTTAAAACAATCTATACCAGATACACAGATTTAAAAAAAAATCAGATACACCTATCCACCCATCCATACAGTTCTTCAGTGAGACTGTTGTCCAGTCTAACCAGAGAATTTGGTATTTCTAATTGAGACGAAGCAATGCCTATTGTTGTACTTTTGCTCCCAACAGCTAATTGCTCTCCTGTGAGTCTATCTCAATGCTACAACTAGTATCAAACAAAAGGAGTTTCAAGTCCATGGAAAGGAGGTTTTATAACTTTTATGAGGGTGGCTCTTAAAAGTAAAGCATTTGTATTGTTCCTATTTTTCTCTTATGTTAGGATTAAAGAGAAACTTCCCCCAAAAAAATGTCCATTAGATGTAAAAATTTGCAAGCAACAAAATAGCAAAATAAACCCCTTCTGGAAATCAAACAATAAAAGGCAGGACTGAAACTCCACTTCCACCCGTGGTCTAATCAGCTGTCCTGGATCTTGTTAGAGGTTTTGTTTGCCGTTATTTGGATATGATGATTTTTATTTCAACATGAAATAAGATGAGACATTTTTTAAAATATTGTAAGACGTGGTTTCTAGTCTTAATAAACAAAGGATGGATAATTTGTGTTCACTTTTAACCTTTACTGAAGAGCTCAGAAAAAGCAAATAACCAACAATAACAAAAAAACTTACTGACATCTCACTGGTTTATTATTCACAAAAATTAGAATATACTGTACTGTTTTACTGAAAGAGATTTCCCTTTGTTAAATGACAGTTAGATTAAAAAAGGATGTTCCTGGTTTAATAATCCTTAAATTAGCAAATCTATTAAAATGCAAAAATTTCCAGATTTTCTTAGGATCCTTTTCCTGGCCAGTGGCATTGCAGAGTTTATGGAGAAATACACTGGTACTGGACCCTTTTGACCTCATTATATGTAGCTTTTTCATCCTGTAATTCCTCTCCAAATGTATTTGGTGGCTTCCACACTTGGGAACTTAGAGGACAGAGAAAATAATTTCATACTATTTTCTCTTAATTTCATATTAGAAAACATTTTGGTAAATTGTAAGCCTTTATTCAAAATGTTCTTACCTATTTATTCATTTTATTTTATTTTTTTAAAGATTTTATTTATTTATTTGGCAGACAGAGATCAGAGGCAGGCAGAGAGAGAGGAGGAAGCAGGCTCCCTGCTGAACAGAGAGCCCGATTCGGGGCTCGATCCCAGGACCCAGGACCCTTGGATCATGACTTGAGCCGAAGGCAGAGGCTTTAACCCACTGAGTCACCCAGGCACCCCTATTTATTCATTTTAAAACATATTTACACACCCAACATCCACACATATGAGAGAGGACTAAATATTCAGATCTGCTCTCGTGTTTTCAACTTACCTTGCACCCCAGCAGTAGAAATCCAGAAGATTAGAATGGCATTAATTAAAAGCAGCATGGTAGATTATCCCAAGCACATATGTTTAGAAATGGCCCAACAGTGGTGGTGTTGCTCCAAATCCTGCTTTCATTTGGGGTGACATGCATGACTTTTGAATTTCAGGGCACTGCCAGGAAGCTGGTGTAATGAAATAGCTTGGGTAAATACCAAAGTTCACAGAGGGTCATGTGAAAAAAACTAAATAGTGTCTTATTCGTGTTTTCACATCAAGACTCTAAATTCCCAGCTTGATATTTATTTGAGCAGGATAATAGGTTTGCAACTTCCTTGCTGCAGTCACAAAGTTTCTGAATTTGAAGCATCCAGAAATGGACCCCTGAGGAGGAGAAATGAAGCTCTTGGCTCTCTCCTCGATAGCCAGGAGGTCACCCGTTTCAGAAGGCAACCAAGTGTAGTTCGTCCGTCCTCATTCTAAAGCCATGTCCAGCTTTAGTTATTATAAATTCCTCTTCAAACTGGCACTAAGAATTAGGTTCCCTCTTAATAGTTGTTATGGGTTTGTAGATAGTTTTTAAGCATAGTCAAGAATAATTTTGTCAAATAATGCTTCCTGAAATTTTGAACAAAGTATATTTCAAACTCCTTTACATGGGACTGGCAAGAATGGCTAGGACAGGGGTGTGGTAGATTCCCTCTCCAAAAGGCAGAAATAATGCTGGACAAAATTATTTTGAAAAACCAAAACTATTTATAGTTTCTGTAATTTGGCCAGAGCATACTGTCGAGAAATGTTTATTAAAGGAAATCTCTGTAAGTCTCACTAAAAATGAGCGGCTGCTCCCTTCCTTCTCTGACCTCTGCCCCTCTGTGGCTCACAATTTTGACTTGAGTGGGTAGGAAGGCATTGTGACCAGCATCTCTACTGTCTTGCTCGGGTAGAATGACATTATAGCAGATCTTGGAAAATATCTGCAGCCAGTGACACTGGTGAACACAATAGGGATTACAATGGGAAACAATCCAGGAAGGCTAATGTCTCTACACAATACTGTTGAGGCAAGAAACAAAATGGCAGCCTGGCCAGAAATTTAACAGGGAAATTTAGAGGAAAAAGACCAAAAGGACCCCACTCAGATAATACTTCCTGCTGGTGGTCCAGAAGTCCCTTGACATATAAGAGTTGTGCCCAATCAGAGAAACCAGAGAGGGTCCTGGGAGCTGCTTGTCCCTGGTTAACCATGGAGCAGACTTGCACACTCCCTGAACGTTGAAATCACTTCCTAAACCACATACAGTTTCAGAGACAAAACATAGGATGTTTAGCGGGTCGATATGTTTAAGCATGACCTCTGACCCACTATGAGTTGACTATGAGTTATGCTGACTCAGGAATGACTCCTAGGAAGTCAGACTAAAAAATAAAAAGAAATAAAACCTGAGCAATGACATCCAAATCCAAGGCCCGATCGACACAAATGTGCACATTACAGGCAGAGCTGGGGGAACCTGGACTGCATTGGCAGAGCGGGGCCAGGAGTGCTGACCAGGACAGTCTTGAATAAGAGATACCTGGGGGCCCCCGGTTGTTGATAAAGATCAAGACCCCATCAGACAGCCAGTCCACATGAGGACCTTGTTGCCAGGTTAAAGCTGTGGCCTCAGAAAGACTTCCCAGGGGTAGGCTCCTTCTACTCGGAGGACATTGAGGTCACTGGGGCCAAGGCCAGGTGGCAGGATACAGAGTCTGCATGAGCAGGCCTGGCAGTTGAGGCCAAAAGGAGACCTGCAACAGTGCCACCATAGGCAAGGAGCATCACAGAGAAAAGCTAGTGGGGGTATGGGGTATCGGCCTAATGGACAAGGCCTACCTACATTATGGAAATGCCCCCAGAAGCAGAGCTGGAGGTTTTTCAACTGCCTTACTAGGAAGTGGCCTGCGGTATGGATACTCTGGGGAGTCCTGATTTCCCCAGAAGGCCTTGAGCCTGGCAGGCAGCAAGACTGCATAATGACTGCCTGTCGCCCCTTCACACCTATGGGCTCAGAGCAATTTTCAAAAGGTGGGCTTGCTCCCCACCAGGGCCGATGCTGGCAGTGGAGGCCTAAATTTCACAAGCTTAGAGGGCAAGGTCTGTCCAAAGCCAGCTTTGGGGGTACATACTGTCCATGTGCACACCTCCGAGGTAAGGGTAGCCAGAGACCTGGAAAAGAGGGCAAGCATCCAGAGACACCCGGTCCCAGGAGCATGCTCTTGGGGTACAAAGAATAATTCTAAGCCCCAACCTATGCAAATGTAAATATTCCCTCTGAAGGCCTAGCTAAAGTAGTCCAGATTGCCTTGCCCTGCATGAGTCATACAGAGGCCGTGCTTCCTCCAGTAAGAGATGCTTCGCTAGTTGCTGGAGAAGCCAAATACCCATCAGGCAGCTGGTCCAAATGGGACCTTGCTGTCTCTAGTTAAAGCTGGAGCCCCAGCATGATTTTAGTAGGGGTGGGCTCTCTCCACCCTGCAGGCCAGCAGGTATTTGGGGATCCCCGTTTGACCTCCACAGGCATAGAAGGCTGTGATAGCCAGAAGCCAACTGACAGAATATGGACCACGGAAGCACAGGCCCCGAAAGTCTGAGTAGCCAGTGTAACCAGGGACCTGGAACCAGGTGATGTTGACTGAGGCTGGGTCACAGGACGGGGCAGCTGGGATCCCGGGCATCTGGTATACCAAGGCTTAACAGACAAAATGACACATATTCTCCCTGAAGGAAGAGCTGGAAGAATCTGCAGTGCCTTGTCTCAGTGGGCCAGGAAGGGGTGGCTGAGAAATGTGTAATAAGAGACACCTGGGATCCTTGATTGCTGGAGAAGCCATTGGGCAGCTGCTTCCAGTGGGAATAAGCAGTCAACAGGTCAAGCTGAAGCCTCAGGAAGGATTTCAGGCTCTCCCCACCCTGGCAGCTAGGAAGTATTTGAGGACTGGCTTGAGCTCTGCAGGCCTTTGAGGGCCCCAAAAGCTAAGGGCTGGATGACATGGTGTAGATAACATATATGTGGGCCGTGCAGGTCAGGGCGGTCAGGGATCTTGATCTGAACAATGTCCGGTGAGGCCAATCACAGGAGGCGGCCATTAGGGAACCTGGCATCTGCCTAATTCCAAGGTTTAAGCTCCACAAATGCATATATTCCCCCTGAAGGCGGAGCTGCAGAAATAAGATCGGCCTTGCCGGGGCAGGGCTAGGTTAGATGACCGGAGGATCCCCCAGAAAGAAACACCTGAGGAGCCCTGATGGTAAAGAAGCCTGACACCCCATCAGGGTATCTAAGGCTACTGCCTTAGAAAGATTTTCAAGGTTGGGCTCCTTTGTCCTGGAGGCTACATAGGTGGTTGGATACTGCCCTCCTGTCTTAGGGCAAGGCTGAGCAGGCCAGCTTGGGTATCCTATCATCTAATAAGAGATACCTGGGAGTCTTGATTGTTGGCAAACCCATCAGGAAGCCAATGCAAATGGAAGCAATTCAGACTGCTGCCTCACAAGGATTTTCAGGGGGTGGAGCTCCCTCGACCCTGAGGTCATTCAGGTGCTGGAGTTCCACAGGCCTGGAGTGCCCCCTGCAGCTCAAGGCCAACTGTGGTGTGCCAACAGCGCATGCGCTGGTCTCCCAGGTTAAATTGCCCTGGGATCTGGAACAGGGAAGACCTGGAGGTTTTTCAACAGCCTTGCTTGGACGGGTTGTCTTCCATTTGGAGACATCGGGGGATCCTGGTTCCTAAAGAAGCTCAAGACCCCATCCAGAGGCACGTCCACACGGGGACTGTCTCCCATTAGTAGGGGTCCACTAGAAGCAATTTTCATAAGGTGACCTCCCTTCTCGCGGGTCACTATGTAAGTGGTGGGGGCCTGGCCAGTGTTTCACAGGCTCTGAGGGCTGGGTCTGCCCAAGATTGGCTTACAGGATATGTGTGTGGCTGCATGCGGGTGTAGGTCAGGGAAGCCGGAGACCTGGAACAGGGCAAGCATCTGGAGATGCCAGGTCAGGGGAGCAGGTCCTTAAAGGTACAAAGCATCTGCCTAATTCCAAGCCCTACCCTACGGCATTGTGCATATTTTCACCGAAGGCAGTCCTTGAGAAATCTGGAGTACCTCCCCCCCATAAGAGACACCTGGGAACATTGGTGGAGGCAGAAACTCGGACCTCAGGAGACAGTAAGGCCACGAGGGACTGAGTGTCGCTTATTTTAGCGGCTCAGAGTGATTTTCGATTTTCGGGGAGCTGGCTCTCTCCATTTTTGAGGCTATGCCAGTGGCTGGCTCTGACCATTTGCTCCACGGGCCTGGTGTGCCCAGCGGCCAAAGGGCAGCTGATGGGGTATGTACTGCACGTGCACAGGTCAGGGCAGTCAGGGATCTGGAAAATACAAGTGCCCTGTGAGGCCAGGTCACAGGGACAGGCTACGTCTGGACTGCCTTGCCAGGGTGGGGCCCAGCAGCAGGGCCAGGGTCCCCTTCAATAAAAGACACATGGCAATAATTGCTGGTTAAACCTGGGACCCCTCAGGCAGCAAGGCCACACGGGGGTGTCTGTCAACCTTTGTAGCTATGGGCTCAGTGTGATTTTTTTTGAAAGGTGGGCTCACTCCGTCCATGCCAGAAGCTCTGCAGGTGGTTGGGGCCTGGCTGGATTTTTGCACGCCAGAGTACCAGGTCTGCCAGCGGCCGGCTTACAGGGTATGTGCTGTGCATGTGTGGCCCGTGCAGGTCAAGGCAGCCAGAGCCCAGGACCAGAGCAAGTCTTGTAAGTAGTAGGGTTCATAGGAACAGGCTCGTGGGGTTACAAGTCATCTGCCTAATTTCAAGCCCCAACCTACACAATTGTAATTGAGATATGAACATGCATATTCCAGGTGAAGGCAGACTTTGAAGAGTCTGGACCCCCTTCTGCAGCTTGATCAATGATCTGGCAGGGTTATTGTACAATAAGACACTCCTGGGAACTCAGATGGGCGCAGAAGCCCAGGACTTCAGCATGCAGCAAATCAACATGAGGATGGACTTTTGCCCCTCCCTTTCTATGGCTGTTTCAGAGCAATTTGGGGGCAACTCAGAGCAATTTAAAGCTGCTGCCTTGGAAAGATTTTAGAGTTGGGCTCCTTTGGCCCTGAGGGTACGCAGGTGGTTGGGTACTGGCCCTAGTTTCAGGAGCCAGTGTCCGAGGATACTGCCCTCCTGTCTTAGGGCAAGGCTGAGCAGGCCAGCTTGGGTATCTATCATCGAATAAGAGATACCTGGGAGTCCTGGTTGTTGGCAAACCCTGGAACCCTTACAGACAGCGAGTTCAAATCAAGACTGATGGTGGCCAATCTGCAGCTTCTGCCTCCACGGGATTTGGGGGCTGGGCCCTGCCCCATTAGCCTGCAGGGGCCCAGCTGCCTCAGGCCATCTGAGGGGGGCATGAACACCTGCACAAGGTCAAAGCAGTTCAAGGTAGCCAGGAACCTGAGGAAGGGTATGGATCCAGGTGGGCCATGTCAAGAGATAGGATGGGGTGGACAAAGGCATGTGCCTCAACTCAGACTGTAACTTAGCAAATACACAGGCTTCCTTTGAAGACAGAGCTGGAGGATACTGGTCTGCCTTGCCTGGGTGGGGCAGGGCTTTCTCAAGGGATGTTACCTAATAAGGGGCACCTGGGATTCCTGGTGGCTGAAACAGCCCAGAACCCCTGCAGGCAAGAAGTGCAAATGGAGAGAGACGGTGGCCAGTTTGCCACTGCGGGCCCAGGGTGATAGTTGGTGGTGGGCACACTCCACACTGTAGCCTAGGCAGGTACTGGTGTCTGGTACCACTTCCATTCCTTGGAGGTCCCCAGCTGTCTCGGGGGTATGAACCACACGTGTAGCCAGGGACCTGCAACAGAGTGCTGGTCTTGGGAGGCTGGATTAGAGGAGTGGCTCTTAGGGACAAGATATGTGGGTACTTGCAATCCCTATCCTTCCCCACAGGCACTGTCCCCTCCGAGGCAGAGCTCGAGGTCACTGGACTGCTGCGGTACAGGGCCAGGAGTGTTTTCCAGGTATCATCTAATAAGAGACTCTTGAGAGCCTTAAGGGAAGGAAAAGCCTTGGATCCACTCAGATGGCAAGTTCAAATGTGGAGGGACTACCCCCAGATTGTAGCTGCTACCTCGGTGATGTTTGGGGCTGGTCCCATCCCCACTAAACCCATGCGGGTGTCTGGGAGTGGGCCGTGGCTCCCCAGAGCTGCAGGGCCCCGGCAGCCCCACGGGGCTGGAGTGCAGCTGACTGCACACGCGCCGCACTGGCGAGAGGAGAGGTCAGGTTAGCCAGGAGCCTGGAACAGGGCGAGTGTCAGGAGAGGCGGTGTCAGGGTTGTGGACTCTTGGGGGCACAAGGTGTCTGCTTAATTGTAAGGCCTACCCCTCCATCATATAATACCCACCTCCCGAAGACAGAACTGGAGGTTTCCCAACTGCTTTGCCAGGGAGGAGCAGGGTATGGAGCACAAGGTATCTTTCATTAGGAGACACCAGGAGTCTTGATTCCTAAAACAACCCCGGACCCCATCAGGCAGCAGGGCCACACGGGGACTGACGGTGGCCCGTCTGCAGCTCCCGCATCAGAACATTTCTCAGAAGGTGGGTTCTCTCCGTGTCAGAGGCTCTGGAAGTGGAGGTTGGCCTGGCTGGAGTTCCACAGGCTTGGAGAGCAAGGGCTGCCCAAGACCAGCTTACAGGTATGTTCTGTTACCGGATCAGACTCTTGGGGTTACAAGTTATCTGCTTTGTTTCAAGCCCTAACCTAAACACATGCACTTATTTCCCCTGAAGGAAGATCACGAAGACTGGGCAGGGTGTTGCTGGGCAGAATGGCCAGGGCATTCTCCCATAAGAGACCCCTCAGAGCCTTGATTTCTGGAAAAGACAGGCACCTCATTAGGCAGCCAGTATAAGCAAGGACTGCCTCTCACCCATTTAAAGCTGCCATGTCAGGAAGATTTTCAGGGAAGGGATCCCTCTACTGAGGAGGCTAGGTAGGTGGCTGGGGACTGTCCTGAGGTGGAGGGCCCATGGCTACATGATGTGGTGTATATAGCATGTGTGTTGGCTATGAAGGTCAGGGTAGACAGGAACCTGTGTGTTGGCTGTGAAGGTCAGGGTAAACAGAAACCTAGAATGGTGACCTTTGGTGGTCAAAGACATCTCCCTAATTCTAAGCCCTAACCTTCATAAATGCACACATTCCCTCCAAAGGTAAGACTGGAGGAAACTGGCTATCTTGCCGGGGTGAGGCTGGGCAGTCTGACTGGAGTATCCTCTAATAAGAGAGACCTGGGAGTCTTGATTGCTAGAGAAGTCCAGGACCCCATCAGGCAGGCAGTTAGGCAGGCAGTCAAATGGACACTGTTTTGAGTTTGAAGGTGATACCTCAGCAGGATTTCGGGGGTGAGATCCCTTCATCCTGCCAGTAATTGTGGACCAGCCCAACTCCACATGCCTCAAGGTCCCTGGCTGCCAAGTTCAGCTATTGGGGTACATAGTGCACATATGTTTGTCATGTAGACTTGGAAAGCCAGAGACCTAGAACCTGCAATTTATGGAGAATCCAGATCTCAAGAGCAGTCTCTTGGAGTTCCATGGCATCCTCTTTATTCTGAGCCCTAACCAACCCAAATGCACATGTGAGGAAGGCAGGCCACCCAAAATATGCCACTTTGCCATATTAATAATTTTGAATTAAATTTATGTAAAAAAGAGTGCAAGAAAGACACCCAGACTGCCTCCCTTTGTCTCCAGAAAGTAGGAAATAAATCTTCCATGTAGGAGCACCTGGGTGGCTCAGTAGGTTAAAGCCTTTGCCTTTGGCTCAGGTCATGATCCCAGAGTCCTGGGATCAAGCCCTGGGTCAGCTCTCTGCTCAGCAGGGACCCTACTTCCTTTCTCTCTCTGCCTGCTTCTCTGCTTACTTGTGATCTCTGTCTGTCAAATAAAATCTTAAAAAAAAAAAAAAAAGTCTTCCATGTAAAGAGGAGACATCTTGCAGCAGGAGGTAAAGAGATTATCCCATCACCAGAGATAGGGAACTCAGAGCCAAGGCGGCTACAGAAATAAACATTTTATTTTTGCCAATTTACCACCCCTGTCCAAATTCTGTTTTAAATCCTTACTAAACACATCTTCTTTGTCCTGTCAATTTCTCACAGATTTATTGCTTCTTTGTCTAAAAAAAATATAACAGCCACCTGGCTTAGTCATTTGAGTCTCAATTTTAATATCTGGCCTCTGTACAGACAAAATTTTACTTCTTTCTCCTGTTAATCTATCTTATGTCAATTTAATTCTTAGGCCAGCTAGAAGAATGTTGAAGAGTACAGAAATATTTTGCCTCTGCAAAACTTGGTGTGATGGGCAGGGTAAACTTCCCTGGCTGAACAGAACTGCAGCTGAGAGGGGATGGGGGGTAGGAAGGGTATCTAATGTACCTGCAAGTGGTGAGAGTCCTTTTTCTCTTTCTTTTTTTTTTTTTTTTACTTTATTTAAGCTTTATTTAAACATATGATGTAACCCCACCACCCTCACCCAACCCCTCTTCCCCCCACCCCCCTCAGTTTGTTTTATGACATTAAGAGTCTCTTTTGGTTTTTCTCCCTCCCGATTCCATCTTCTTTCATTTTTACTTTTCCTACCACCTTAACTCCCACCCCCGTTGCATCTCCACTTCCTCATATCAGGGAGATCATGTGGTAATTGTCTTTCTCCAGTTGACTTATTTCGCTAAGCATAATACGCTCTAGTTCCATCCATGTCGTCGCAAATGGTAAGATTTCATTTCTTTTCATGGCTGCATAGTATTCCATCGTATATATATATACCACATCTTCTTTATCCATTCATCTGTTGATGGACATCTAGGTTCTTTCCATAACTTGGCTATTGTGGACATTGCTGCTATAAACATTTGGGTACACGTGCCCCTTTGGATCACTACGTTTGTATCTTTAGGGTAAATACCCAGTAGTGCAATTGCTGGGTCATAAGGTAGCTCTATTTTCAATTTTTTGAGGAACCTCCATGCTGTTTTCCAGAGTGGTTGCACCAGCTTGCATTCCCACCAACAGTGTAGGAGGGTTCCCCTTTCTCCACATCCTCGCCAGCATCTGTCATTTCCTGACTTGTTCATTTTAGCCATTCTGACTGGTGTGAGGTGGTATCTCATTGTGGTTTTGATTTGTATTTCCCTGATGCCCAGTGATGTGGAGCACTTTTTCATGTGTCTGTTGGCCATCTGGATGTCTTCTTTGCAGAAATGTCTGTTCATGTCCTCTGCCCATTTCTTGATTGGATTATTTGTTCTTTGGGTGTTGAGTTTGCTAAGCTCTTTATAGATTTTGGATACTAGCCCTTTATCTGATATGTCATTTGCAAATATCTTCTCCCATTCTGTCAGTTGTCTTTTGGTTTTGTTGACTGTTTCCTTTGCTGTGCAAAAGCTTTTGATCTTGATGAAGTCCCAATAGTTCATTTTTTCCCTTGCTTCCCTTGCCTTTGGCGTTGTTCCTAGGAAGAAGTTGCTGCGGCTGAGGTCGAAGAGGTTGCTGCCTGTGTTCTCCTCAAGGATTTTGATGGATTCCTTTCTCACGTTGAGGTCCTTCATCCATTTTGAGTCTATTTTCGTGTGTGGTGTAAGGAAATGGTCCAATTTCATTTTTCTGCATGTGGCTGTCCAATTTTCCCAACACCATTTGTTGAAGAGGCTATCTTTTTTCCATTGGATGTTCTTTCCTGCTTTGTCGAAGATTAGTTGACCATAGAGTTGAGGGTCTATTTCTGGGCTCTCTATTCTGTTCCATTGATCTATGTGTCTGTTTTTGTGCCAGTACCATACTGTCTTAATGATGACAGCTTTGTAGTAGAGCTTGAAGTCTGGAATTGTGATGCCACCAACTTTGGTTTTCTTTTTCAATATTCCTTTGGCTATTCGAGGTCTTTTCTGGTTCCATATAAATTTTAGGATTATTTGTTCCATTTCTTTGAAAAAATTGGATGGAATTTTGATAGGCATTGCATTAAATGTGTAGATAGCTTTAGGTAGCATAGACATTTTCACAATATTTATTCTTCCAATCCATGAGCATGGAACATTTTTCCATTTCTTTGTGTCTTCCTCAATTTCTTTCATGAGTACTTTATAGTTCTCTGAGTATAGATTCTTTGCCTCTTTCGTTAGGTTTATTCCTAGGTATCTTATGGTTTTGGGTGTAATTGTAAATGGGATTGACTCCTTAATTTCTCTTTCTTCTGTCTTGTTGTTGGTGTAAAGAAATGCAACTGATTTCTGTGCATTGATTTTATATCCTGACACTTTACTGAATTCCTGTACAAGCTCTAGCAGTTTTGGAGTGGAGCCTTTTGGGTTTTCCACATATAGTATCATATCATCTGCAAAGAGCGATAGTTTGACTTCTTCTTTGCCGATTTGGATGCCTTTAATTTCTTTATGTTGTCTGATTGCTGAGGCTAGGACTTCTAGTACTATGTTGAATAGCAGTGGTGATAGTGGACATCCCTGCCGTGTTCCTGACCTTAACGGAAAAGCTCTCAGTTTTTCTCCATTGAGAATGATACTTGCCATGGGTTTTTCATAGATGGCTTTGATAATATTGAGGTATGTGCCTTCTATCCCTACACTTTGAAGAGTTTTGATTAGGAAGGGATGTTGCACTTTGTCAAATGCTTTTTCAGCATCTATTGAGAGTATCATATGGTTCTTGTTCTTTCTTTTGTTAATGTACTGTATCACATTGATTGATTTGCGGATGTTGAACCAACCCTGCTGCCCTGGAATAAATCCCACTTGGTCGTGGTGAATAATCCTTTTAATGTACTGTTGGATCCTATTGGCTAGTATTTTGGTGAGAATTTTCGCATCTATGTTCATCAGGGATATTGGTCTGTAATTCTCTTTTTTGATGGGATCCTTGTCTGGTTTGGGGATCAAGGTGATGCTGGCCTCATAAAATGAGTTTGGAAGTTTTCCTTCCATTTCTATTTTTTGAAAGTTTCAGGAGAATAGGAATTAATTCTTCTTTAAATGTTTGGTAGAATTCCCCTGGGAAGCCATCTGGCCCTGGGCTTTTGTTTGGAGATTTTTAATGACTGTTTCAATCTCCCTACTGGTTATGGGCCTATTCAGGTTTTCTATTTCTTCCTGGTTCAGTTTTGGCAGTTTATATGTCTCTAGGAAAGCATCCATTTCTTCCAGATTGTCGAATTTGTTGGCATATAGTTGTTCATAATATGTTCTTATGATTGTTTGTATTTCTTTGGTGTTGGTTGTGATCTCTCCTCTTTCGTTCATGATTTTATTTATTTGGGTCCTTTCTCTTTTCTTTTGGATAAGTCTGGCCAGCGGTTTATCAATCTTATTAATTCTTTCAAAGAACCAGCTCCTGGTTTCATTGATTTGTTCTATTGTTTTTTTGGTTTCTATTTCATTGATTTCTGCTTTGATCTTTATTATTTCTCTTCTCCTGCTGGGTTTAGGCTTTCTTTGTTGCTCTCTCTCGAGTTCCTTAAGGTGTAGGGTTCCTTTTTCTCTTTCTAAATCTAGATACGTGGGAGAAAATATTTGTGGAATCAGTTGCTTGGACTTGGAAAAATCTAGTAAATTTGGTAGAATAGTCTTGGTTTGACTAATCATGTCCTTCCTGAGGTGGTCAATGCTTTCCCTTATCTCATGTCATCTGTCACAAATAGGAATCACTAAGGGGAAAGAATGTCGGCCTGGGCCTTACCAGCCTGCTGTTCAAGTCCGGCTCATGGACTGGTGTGTTCACGGTTCTTCTCCAACTGGGTCTGTTTGGACAAACTTTGATGTGGGCTCCCCTTGTAAAAAAAAAAAAAACAAACCAGATGAAGTGTTTCCTTTCATCTTGTTCTGTGTCCCAAGAGCCTGACCCTGTGACCAGCAAGAACATTCTGTTTGTCTCCACCATTCAGAAGGTACACTTACTTGGATACACCTTGCTGGTCAATTGAACAGACCTTGCTGGTCAATTGAACAGTTCTCAAGCAAGAGGTCTTAAGCAGCACTCTGTCCAGCAATGCCAAGGGACTTGTCACAAGAGGTTGCCACCCAAAGGGGACCTTTGTCATCTTAAACTTTATTGCTTCTTAGCCCTGGAAAAGTCCCATTCTAGTAGCACCTGCCTGGTGAAATAGCTTAGGGGGTCTGAGACTGGAGGCCTCTTATATTTTCATGGGAGACCAGAGACACGGTCCTCACTACACCATCCTTTTTGTTACTGAACAAGGGCCATAAGGGTGGAAGTTGGGTGTATTTAAGAATAAGGAATCAGGATGTGACAGGGTGTGTAGGTTGATTGGAATATGCTGATTGGTTATATTGGGAAAAGGGAGGCCTCCTCCTTTCTGGATATGGGAATTCAGGAAGCCTGTCTTTTCATGGGACACATGTTCATTAAATGTTAGGGTAAGCATGATGCCGGGGGAGATCTCAGAGTGTGTCATCACAAAAGTTAATTTCATTCACTCTTGAACCCGTCTGTGCAATTGCAAGAATGCTTCCCAGTTTGCTCTAGTCTCAGCTAGTCTTGCTGGTGGTCAGTCAACTTCTGCAAAACAAGCTCATAAGTCGGGTTAAGCAGAGTTTCCTTAGGGTAGAACAGCCAAGCATTCTTTAACTCAGCATGTTGGTTTTAGTCCCCTCTATCATTTGATCATTTTCCAGTCTTGAAGGATTGGGAAGATGACCACTCTGGCTACTTCCTGCTGATTTTAGGGGCACAGTTTGGGGCTTGAGGAATGAAATTATTTTGTACTTACTTGGAAGTATATTCTTGTTCCTGGTTCTGCATGTTCATTTTGCATAACTAGGATATTAGTTCTTTGTTTGACCATCTTAAAACAACACCATGCACACATTTTGTCATTCCAGATCTAATAATTGGTATGATGCATATGGATAAATCCACTTTAATTAGTCCCTGTAACATCAATGCCTTAGATAATCTGTGAAAATAAACCTAAAAACCAGTCTGATCCCAGAATCCCCATGTCACTACATCCAATTTTTTGAAATACACAACTGGTTCTCATGTTACCAAGTCTTTCATGAATGGACAAGTCAAAGGGCTTTCTTAGGTCTGGAAGTCCCAATGCTGGTGCCTTTAACAAAAATTTTTAATGACATGGAATGCCTGGTGACATTATCCTGTCCAATTAGAGTTCATTGTTTCCTCAGTCGATGGCTTCATAAAAGGGTTTCGCTGTGAATCCAAAATAGGGAATCTAGATCTGGAAGAATACTGCCATATCTAAAAATCTCCACAGTTGCTTCTGGATAGTGGGTAACACAACCCTGGCTAATAACTCTTCCCTATCAGGAAGGAAACTTCTTCGCCCCTGAGAAGACCATTCAAACAGCAAATATTTCACAGAGGGTTGAGAAATTTGCCCCTCTTTTTTGGATACTTCATCCCCAATCAGCTAGAAAGTTCTGAGTCAACTAGTCATTAGTCTCTGGTCCTACTGGCTATCAAAATGTCATCCACATATTGAAGCAAGGCATCCTCTCTGAGCTGAAGTTCCCTAAGATCTTTAGCCAGAACCTCACCAAAAATAGGACATTCTTAAATGCTGGAATACAGTCCAGCAATACTGCTGCTTAACCTTCGTGTTCAAGTCTTTCCATTCAAAGGCAAATAGTTCTTGAGATTCTGGACTTAGAGGCACACAGAGAAACACCTCCTTTAAGAATCCAGTGAACCAGTGAAAAACTCCAGACAAGGTGATGAGCAAGGTGTAATGGTTAGGTACCACCGGGTGACCCTTTTCCGTTATTTGTCTAATTGCTCTGAGGTCTTGGACAAAGTGAAATTCTTTTGTGCACTCTTCTGAACCAGCAAGATTGGAGTGTTGGAGGTGAGTGACAAGACTGAATTAGTCCTGTTCCAAAAAGGCAATCACCAGAGTCTGCAAATCTCATTTAAGATGTTCTCTTAGGGAACACTGTTTTAGGTTTGGAATCTTTGCCTTAGGCAAAACCTCACCTGAATGTGTGCTATGGTTTTTGCCCGTCCAGTCATCCCATCTGCCCATGTTGGGGTTTACCTTTTGTAGAATCTCTTCTGACACGTCCATTGGCTGTTCCTCTCCTTACTGCAATAATGCCTGGAATGTTCACGATGCTCTGGTAGTACTTTGATATCTTTTCATGCAGACAAAAAAGTGACATGAGTATTGAGCTCATTCAGCAAGTCCCTTCTGAATAGTGGAGTGGGACACTCAGGCTTATACAAAAAACTATGTTGCAGGTAAGTTTTTCCAACTTGACAACCTAGGAGTTGGAAGAACCACTTTGCAAAGGTTCTCCTGATACTCCTGCTCCTTTCATGGAGGATAATTTTACTAATCAAGTATTTAATACAGAATAGGTGGTGCCGGTGTCGATCAAATCTTTGTCATCCACCTTCCCGCTTTCAGTTGTGCCAGGGCTCCTTGTGAGAAAGGTTAATGGAGCCTGTGGGTTCTGATAGAGTGAAGGCTTCATCACTTTTGATCAGTCTCAGTAACCTGGGACATTTCAAGAGTAATGTGATCTTGCTCCCCCTTTTCTCCAGGAGCTTTATTTAATCTAGGGGCAATTCTTTTTTCCGACGGCTTTCTTGTTTACAGTAGGCACATTGCCAAGGCCCCATTGTAGCGTGCTCCTTCTGCTTGCCAGGAGTTCTAACCTTGGGTCTGTCACTTCTTTGTCCTTCCTGTGTAAGGGCAGTAGCAAGCAAGGTCACTGGTTTCATCTTGCATTGCTTCTTCTTCTCCTGTTTGTGATCTCTACCGTTAAAGACATCAAAGGTAATTTCTCCCAATTGTGACATAGACATTTCTATGGCCCTTCCAACTTCTGTCATTTCTTTTGAATATCTAGGACCCTAGCATAATTTCCCCTAGCATTTGCATCTCAGTTGGGGTCAGCCACCAGCATCACCATGGCAGCTGCAGCCCTTATCAGATTGGCTAGAGCCTCAGCCTAGAGCTTATCAGCTTCTTCTAACATCATTCTCCACTCTTCTGACATAAGGAGAGTGATTGCTAAACTGTGTACATTTGCCCAGATGAGGTTATGGGTGGCAAAATTGGGGAGAACAAGTTTTCCATTCCTTTTGGAGTCATGTCTATATGTTGGCTTATTATTTTTCCAATTAAACAAGTTGTAAGTAGAGAAAAAGCAAAGGTACACAAATCATTTCAACCAATTGGTCACCATTGTTTCCTCAATGGTCACCTGCCTTAAAGGGAATTGCCCTGCCTGAATTTGAGTGGCTCCCTGGCCAAAATTTGCTCCCTGCCCTGTTGGGTATGAGGAGGGACTATTCCTTTTTGTTCTGACTCCTCACAAGCCTGGGACCCTAGAGCCTAGGGTTCGGAGGTTTGTGTAGCTGGAGCCCCTGCTGCACCACCCTATGGAGGTCGACCTGGACCTTTGGTAAATTCAGCTGCAATAGTTAAGGGGTCATCTGGTCACTTATTAGACTTTGATAAAACAACGCCCTTTGGGGGTTTATCCTCCTGTTGAACCACAATCGTACATTTCTTCTGTACCAGCTTGTTCTGCTATAGGAGCATGAAAGAGTGTACAGACAAAATATCCTCCATCTCATTTCTCCTCTCTTTTACAGAACAATTCTAACTGGAGAATAGTATTATAATCCAAAGGCCCATTTTCAAGTTACATTTCTTGGGAGTCCAGGGAGCACTGTGGCCAACCAATATTAAGGAAAAATGTCTTGTTTTTCATGGGATCATAACTACAAACTGCTGAGATTTTAAGTATACATACCAAAGGGCTGCATGAAGAGATCAAATTACTATTACCCATGCTTTGGCTTTAACTTACTTCCTTTATCCTAACCAAGATATTGCCTAATATAATGCTAGAAAAACTAGATGTACATTATCAAAAAAAATTCAATAAGTAAGAAAACAAGAGGACTTCTATGGGTAAGGTCCCTAACTCTTCCTTGATGTCAGGGTTTCCCCCAGGAAAGGCTTCCTTTCAGAAGTCAAAGCTTCCTTGTGGAACTCTATCAAGTTGAACCCTAGAAGAGGATCAAAGAGAAGAGAAGAAAAACTTGTCCCATGCTGTCGCACATGAAGTATTCAAGAACAGACTTTTTCCAAATCAGGTCCTGTTTTTCTACCACAAAGGTGAAACTAAAATGTGAAGGTTGGCATCACCCACCACGCGGGGACCCCTACACCTTCCTGGATCAATGGTCCTGGCAGCTGCTGGACCCTTCACAGAATCCTGGGCGAGCAAGGGGCAGTGAACCATAGACAAGTGTCCAGAGAGGACTTAGGGTCCCTTCTTGGTCACCAATTTTGTTACTGAACACAGGTCCATTGCCTAGTGCTCAGCAAGTCCAATGCTGATGCTGGTTTTGTGGTAGAGGAAAAGGGTTTTATTGCAGGGCACCAAACAAGGAAGTGGGAGAAAATTTCTCAAATCTGCCTCCACAAAGGGTTGCAGTTGGATGTATTTAAGAGCAAGGGGGCAGGATGTCATAGGTATGTAGGTTGAATGGACTATGTTGATTGGATATAAGGGAAAAGAGAAGTCGTCTCCTTTCTGGGTATGGGAACTCAGGAATCCTGTCTTTTCACGGGATACATGTCCATTAAATGTCAGGGTAGCATGATGATGGGGGAGAGCTCAGAATGTGCCATCACAGCAGTTACTTTTGTTTCCTCGTGGTCCCGTCTGTGCAACTGCAAGAATTCTTCTTGGTTTGTTCCAGGCTCAGCTAGTTTTGCTGGTGGTCAGTCAACTTCTGCAAAACAAGCTCATAAATCAATCAGGTTAACCAGAGTTTCCTTAGGGTAGAACAGTCAAGCATTTAATTCAATGTTTTGGTTTCACTACCTGTGGACTGAAGAGCTTTGCTCTCTCAGACTATTTTGGGGAGTAAACTTTTGGATCACGGGGGCTGTGTTATCTAGGCTCTCTCTGAGGACACTTGTGTCCATGGTCTAAACCTGAAGAGTGGTCCCCAGTATTTTTTTAATTAATTAAAATTTTAATTACAAAATAGTGATTCGACATTTCCACATATTACTCAGTGCCCTTCAAGGTAAGTGTACTTTAAATTCCCTTCACCAGTTGCACCCATCCCCCAGCCCACCTCCCCTTTGGTAACCATCTGTTTGTTCTCTATGGTTAAGAGCCCGGGTTTTGGCTTTTTTTTTCTTTGTTCATTTGTTTTGTTTCTTAAATTCCATATAGGAGTGAAATCATATGGTATTGATCTTTCTCTGACTTAGCTCATTCAGCATAATACTCTCTAGATCCTTCCATGTTGTTGCAAATAGCAAGATTTCATCCTTTTATGGCTGGATAATAATCCATTGTATATGTGTGTGTGTGTGTGTGTGTACAGCTTCTTTATCTATACGTCTATCGATGGACACTGGCTGCCTCCATATCTTGGCTACTGTAAATAATGCTGCAATAAAATAGGGGTGCATAGACCCCTTTGAATTAGTGTTTTCATATTCTTTGTGTAAATACCCTGTAATGTGATTACTGGATCATAGGGTAGTTTTATTTTTAACTTTTTGAGGAACCTCCATACTGTTTTCCATAGTAGCTGTACCAGCTTGCTTTCCCACCAACAGTGCAAGAGGGTTCCCCTTTCTCTGCATACTCACCAACACCTGTTGTTTCTTGTCTTGTTGATTTTAGCCATTCTGACAGGTCTGAGGTAATACCTCATTGTAGTTTTTTTTTTAAGATTTTATTTATTTATTTGACAGAGATCACAAGTAGGCAGAGAGCTAGGCAAAGAGAGAGAGATGGGAAGCAAGTTCCCTGCTGAGCAGAGAGCCCGATGCGGCGCTCGATCCCAGGACCCTGAGATCATGACCTGAGCCGAAGGCAGAGGCTTAACCCACTGAGCCACCCAGGCGCCCCCTTCATTGTAGTTTTGATTTGAATTTCCATGATCAATGATGTTTAACGTCTTTTCAGGTGTCTGTTGGCCATCTGGATGTCTTCTTTGGAGAAATAAATGTCTGTTCGTGTTTTCCGGCCATTTTTAATTGGATTATTTGGTTTTTGGGTGTTGAGTTATAGAAGTTCCTTATATATTTTGGGTACCCTTTATTAGATATGTCATTGGCAAATATCTGGTTCCATTCAGCAGGTTGCCTTTTAGTTTTGTTGATTTTTTCCTTTACTGGGCAGAAGCTTTTTATTTTGATGTACTCCCAGTAGTTTATTTTTGCTTTTATTACCCTTGCCTCAGGAGACCTATCTAGAAACATGTTGCTATGACCAATATCAGAAAAATTACTGCCTGTACTCTCTTCTAGGATTTTTAGTTTCAGGTCTCACATTTAGGTCCTTAATGCATTTTGAGTTTATGTTTGTGTATGGTGTTAGAAAGTGGTCCAGTTTCATTCTTCTGTATGTAGCTCTCTAGTTTTCCCAACACCATTTGTTGAAGAGACTTTTTCCTGTTGCCTATTCTTGCCTCCTTTGTCAACTAGATCATATATTTGTGGGTTTATTTCTGAGCTTTCTAGTTCCATTGATCTGTGTGTCTACTTTTGTGCCAGTACCATACTGTTTTGATTACTATAGCTTTGTAATACAACCTAAAGTCTGGAATTATGATACCTCCAGCTTTGCTTTGCTTTTTCACGTTGGCCACTAGAGGTCTTCTGTGGTTCCATATAAATTAAAGGATTGTTTGTTCTACTTCTATAAAAAAAAAATTCTGTCAGTATTTTGATAGGGATTGCATTGAATATATAGACTGCTTTGGGTTGTATATGCATTTTAACAATATTTTTCCAATCCATGAGCATGGAATGTTTTTCCATTTCTTTGTGTCATCTTCAATTTCTTTCACCAATATCATATAGTTCAGAGTATAGGGCTTTTACCCCTTTGGTTAGGTTTACTCCTAGGTAACTTATTATTTTTGGTGCAATTGTAAATGGGATTTTTTTTTCTTAATTTCTCTTTCTGCTGCTTCATTATTAGTGTATAGAAACACAAAAGATCCTGTGACTTCACGGAACTCATTTATTAGTTCCAGCAGATTTTGATGGAGTCTTCTAGGTTTTTCTATATAGTATCATGTGATCTGTAAATCAAAGTTTTACTTCCTTACCAATTTATACATATCTTATTTCTTACTTGATTGGTATAAATAGGACTTCTGGTACTATGTTGAATAAAAGTGGTTGGATCATCCTTGTCTTGTTCCTGTCCTTACAGGGGAAGCTCTCAGTTTTTCCCTATTGAGTATGATGTTCACTGTAGGTTTTTCATAGATGACCTTTCTTTTGTTGGGGGCATGTTCCCTCTAAACCTACTTTGTCAAGAACTTTTATCATGAATGGATGTTGTATTTTATCAAATGCTTTTTCTGCATCTATTGATCACATGGGTTTTTATCCTTTCTCTTATTGATGTGATGTATCACATTGATTGATTTGCAAATATTGAACCACCCTTATATTCCAGGAATAAATACCATTTTATCGTGGTGATTGATTTTTTGTTGGATTCTATTTGCTAGTATTTTGTTGGGGATTTTTGCCTCTATGTTCATCAGAGATACTGGCCTATAGTTCTTTGTAGGGTCTTTAATGGGTTTTGGTATCAGGGTAACACTGACCTCAGAATGAATTTTGAAGTTTCCTTCTATTTTGGGGAATAGTTTGAGTACAACAGATGTTAAGTCTTCTTTATATGTTTGGTAGAATTTGCCATAGAACTGTTTGGTCCTGGACTTTTACTTATTGCAAGTTTTTTGATTACTGATTCAGTCTCCTTGCTGGTAATTAGTCTGTTCAAGTTTTTTTATTTCTTCCTGCTGTAGTTTTGGTTATTTATATGTTTCTAGTAACTCATCCATTTCTTTTGGGTTGTCTAGTTTGTTGGCATATAGTTTTTTATAATATTTTCAGACGATTTTTTGTTTCTGTGATGTTGGTATTTCTCCTTTCATTAGTGATTTTGTTTATTCAAGCCCTTTTTTTTTTTTAGGAGTCTGGCTAGACATTTATCCATTTTGTTTATCCTTTCAACCAACTCCTGGTTTCATTAATCTCTTGCTTTTTTTTTAGTTTCTATTTTGTTTACTTCTGCTCTGATCTTTATTTTTTCCTGATTCCTGCTGGTTTTAGGTTGTTTGTTCTTTTTCTAGCTCCTTTAGGTGTAAGGTTATGTTGTTTGAGATTTTTCTTGCTTCTTGAGGTATGTCTGCCTGCATTGCTATAAATTTCCCTCTTCAAATAGCTTTTGCTGCATCCCAAAGATTTTGGATGACTGTGTTTTCATTTGTCTCCATTTATTTCCTCTTTGATTTCTTGGTTGACCCATTCATTGTTTAGTATCATGTTATTTAATCTACATATAATTGCTTTCTTTCCAGATTTTTTTCTTGTGATTGATTTCTAATTTCCTAGCAGTGTGGTCAGAAAAGATGCATGGTAGGGCTTTGGTATTTTTTAATTTGTCTTTTTTTTGGTCAAGACTTATTTTGTGGCCTCATATGTGATCGATTCTGGAGAATATTCCATGTGCAGTTGAAAAGAATGGGTATGCTGCTCTTCTAGTGTGGTATGTTCTGAATATATCTTTTAGGTGGATCTGGTTACCCAAAGTCACTGTTTCCTTGTTGACTTTCAGTCTGGGTGATCTATCCGTTGAGGTCAGTGGGGTGTTAAAGCCCCCTACTATATTGTATTACTATTAATTTCTTCCATATTTGTTAGTAGCTGCTTTATGTATTGGGGTACTCCCATGTTGGTTGCATATTTACATTTGTTATATTTCTTGTTAGATTGTTCCTTTTATGATTACATAGTGTCATCCTTTGTCTCTTGTGATAGTCTTTGTTTTAAAGTCTTTTTGTCCAGTTTAGTCTTAATAGTGTTGTCAGTGCATTCAACCAACTCCAAGGATTGAGGATGGTGTTCACAATGAAAGTGTTGTAAAATCAGCCAAACAGCACAGATGCATCAAAGCACCTAACGGGTCTCTTAATCACTGTGAAGTTTGAGAGAGGTATCCCAAGTAGGGATAATCTTTTCTAACATAATTTTAGCCACAGAAGAGGCATTGGAAAGCTTCAGTCCAATGAGAAAACATACAAACCATTACTAAAACACTTTATTCTTGAGATGGAGGGATCTGAATGAAATCCATTTGCCAAGACTCAAGTTGTTCATTTGGCAATTTAACATGCCCAGGGCCAGTAGGGATAGGTTTCCCAGTATTGTAATTTGGACAATAGGAACAACCAAGGTAGGCAGTTTTTGTGGAATAGTTAACATTTCCCCACCAATATTGGTTCATGAACACTACCATTTTATCAGTAGAACAGTAGTTTAATGCATATTCTGTTGTAAGTAGTGGGAATTTTAGAATTTCTGGTGGGGCTGGATAGTTATTTGGTCCAAACTAGAGTTCTTTTTATCAAACCAACAATGATTACATTTCTTATATTGTTCTTTTCTGGAGACAATTTTTGGACATCTCTCATCAGTTTTTCTCAATCGTCATTTGAGAGACTATCCCTTTGAAACATAACAGTAGTTTAACTATTGGTCTCCATGAGAGCTGCATATTTGGAAATATCAGCAAGGTAGTTTCCTTTGACATGCTGGGAGTCAAGTCTGGAATGTCTGAGAAGCTTAATAATAGCTATAGCCCCTGGCAAATGTATGGTATCTAATACATTTTGGACATAGGAACCATTTTTAAATGTATTCCCATTGGAGGTAAGGAGACCTTATTGTTTCCATAATATTCTAAAATTATGACCAACCCCAAAGGCAGTATAAATATTTAGTTTTACCCTTGGCCAAAGTACACACTCAGGTAAGGGCATATAACTCAGCCTGTTGGGCTGCAGTAGCCAAAGATAAAGGTGCTGTCTTAGTGACTTCAAAAGGAGTTGCAATTGCAATGCTTGGCATAATATTTACCATTTTTATCCTTTGATTAGTAACCATCAGTAAACTATGAAAATGCATTGGTAGTAGGGTTGGTTAGAGAGGTTTCCTGTAAATTGTCACAGGGAGTCAAAAGGTGCAAATTTCCATCCTCAGCCATTGGGTTTTCCACAGGTAAAAAAGGAGTGTTACAGGGACTAGTGTAGCAGAGTGAGACCCTGAGCCTTGTAATCTCCTGTAATGGGCTTGATACCCTGAAGGGGTTCTCCATTTATAGGGAATTAATACCAGGGAGAGGTTTTGAGTGATCTATTTGAATCCTGATGGGAGGTACACTGTGGACTCTGTGGATATCACTGAAGATTTTACCCATAAAGAGGACAGTGGTTGATCTAATGGGAACAAATGATCAATGTTCTCAGACTCAGCTCTAGTGCCATTAGAGACCGAGTATAGAAAAGATGACAAAGCATCATTTATTTTCCTTGCTTGACTATTATAGTTATTACTGTCAAATTCTAGAATTATTCCCCCCTTTTGGGAGAAACACCTGCATGGTATTTTTCTAAGGAATCTTGAAATAAATACAGGTGGAGGAACTAAAGAGAAATGAATTGTGTAACTCTCAAAGAACCTAGACAAAAGGGAATAGGTTCGGAGACAGGAACTTATTAGACAGGGTTTATTAGAGCCCGCCACTATTTCAAATGGTTTAGTACTCCAAGGCAGGGGCTCCAAGAATTAAGCTCTGGTATTAGTAGGAGCAGGGAGAGATTTCATTCCCATTCTGAAGAATGGTTCCTCTGATCTGATTGAGAGAGAAGATTGGGAAGAGCCCCTTAGCTCCTTGGAGCCCCATCAGTGGAAATTAGGAGGACATTAAAAAGATTGGCCAGAGGGTTGAAGGCATCTGAAGTACTTAAATTTGTAACAGTCTTCTTTCCAATGCCCTTTTTCTTTGCAATAAGAGCAGAAACTAAGTTTCCAGCTTTGTTTAAAGGTCTTAATTCCCTGGAGTTGAACACTGAAAATTTTAGTACTCTTTCCTTTAAATAATTCATCTAGGGTACAAGTCAGCTGGTTTGCCAAATAAACTAAATCTGGAGTGGACATGATTTCCCATTACATCATGGTCTTTTTAACTAAAAGGGAAAGATCTCAGATCCGCACATTAATAAAGTGTTAAATGCTACCCAAGGGGATTCAACATCTAAGACCAGAATTTTTGTTTAAAGATAGTTTGGAATCAAGTATAATAATTATGAACAGATTCATCAGGCTTTTGTGTTCAAGCCCAAATTTTCTTCCAATCAACAGGTTTTCTAAAAAAAGCTACTATAGGGGTATCTGGGTGGCTCAGTCAGTTAAGCATCTGCATTCAGGGCATGGTCCTGGGGTCTTGGGATGGAGCCCAGCATCTGGGCTCCCTGCTCAGTGGGGAGCCTGCTTTCCCTACTCCCTCTGCCTTCCGCTCCCCCTGCTTGTGTTCTCTCTCTCTCTCAAATAAGTAAAATCTTTTTTAAAAAAATAAAAAGCTACTATAATTCTTTGGTGGAGATCTCCAGCAAGTGTTCTAGTGTCTTGCCAAAAGTTGGGCTCTGTTTCTCTAAATCCTGTTCAAGATGTTCCCATCAGGCTAGTTTCATCTAACATTTGGACTGATTCTCATCAACAAGCATTGATGGACTAATTGATATAAATCTGAGAAATTAGGTTGGCAAGTTTGAAAAACTATGTTAAATTCTTCAGCAAACTTATGATGGTCCTCAATCACTATAGGAATCTCTTTATGGCTCACATTTCAGCCTCAGTCCAGGAACAAAAGAAACTTGGGATTTATTTAGATCCTCGGAAGACTTAACTTTAAAGGGGCAGGTTTTAATAGGTTCAGGAGAGGAAGGGGTGGAGGAAGTTTCAGAGGAAAACAGAAATTTAGCAAAAAGATTAGAATGAGGGATCAGAGGGTACAGAGGAGTTGGGAAAGGTGCAGAGAGAACAGAGGAAGATGATGCTAGAGATGGAGCCTGCACATAAGACAGCTGTTATGTCAAAAAGATGAAGGAGGGGGAAAGAAGAAGCCTCAGGAGACTTTCTGCCTTTTCTTTTTTCTTTTTAATTTTCACCTTCATTAATAGATTGTATTTTGCAGAAGTGATTTTAGATTCCTTGTCTGATTTGGTTTCCAAATGATGAGGTTTGGAAGATTCAAAATACCAATTAAGATGGGAAACTCATACAGTTTGGTCAATTTTAGGTCATGGCTGTCCAACTCAGTTTGGGGACAAGTTAGTTTGGGGAGACTGGAAGTTCCGCATAATGCCTACTGAAGTTCTAGATTACTTTTGGTCAAGTCAGTCCACTTAGATACAAATGTCCATGCAGAGGGATGATAGTTTTTAAACATAAAACTGACCAAAGGGGCGCCTGGATGGCTCAGTGGTTAAAGCCTCTGCCTTTGGCTCAGGTCATGATCCCGGGGTCCTGGGATCGAGCCCCACATCAGGCTCTCTGCTCAGCGGGAAGCCTGCTTCCTCCTCTCTCTCTAACTGCCTCTCTGCCTACTTGTGATCTTTGTCTGTCAAATAAATAAATAAAAATCCTTAACTAAAACAACAAAACATAACCAGGACCTCCTTCTCTGGTTTAAAACAAAAACAAAAACAAAAAAAAACCAACTGACCAAAGTCCCACAAGTTGGGGTGGGCACCTTCAAAGCATTTTGATGACTAGGATCCCATTTCTTAGAGGTTTTGTTTTGTTTTTCTCTAGAGCAAAAAGAAAATTTCTAAAGAGCACTGGTTTGACAGGAGCAGCCTGGTTCCAGAAAGAATCAGAACAAAGGCCAGCACAGTTCCAGTAAGAACAGCTTGGTTGCAAAGTCAGACCAAAGGTCAGTACATTTCCATTAGTAACAGTCCAGTTCCAAAAAAGAGCTGGACCAAAGGCCAAAAGACTGCTCCCAGAGATGGTTTTTTTTTTAATATTTTATTTATTCATTTGACAGAGAGAGATCACAAGTAGGCAGAGAGACAGGCAGAGAGAGAGGAAGGGAAGCAGGCTCCCTGCTGAGCAGAGAGCCCGATGCGGGGCTCGATCCCAGGACCCTGAGATCATGACCTGAGCTGAAGGCAGAGGCTTTAACCCACTGAGCCACCCAGGCTCAAAAGGGGGAGGCAGGGCTTAAAACTTACCCCAAATAAAGCCTGGAAAGACAGAACACAAATTGGAGAGCTCAAAACCTAGGAGAAAACTTACCCTCAAACTCCAAGGTCAGGGAGAAAGTGGTGAGCCCAGTCAGCTGTGTGTGTCCCAGCACCTGTTTGCTCACTTGCCTTGCAGTTTTTGGTGGGGGGGGGAGGGTCTTCTCTAGATCCCACTCCTGATCACCAAGTAATGTTAAACTGAAAATTAAGCTGCTAGTCATTTTGCCAGCCAAATATAGGTTAGTTAGGAAGAGCAGAGGGGGCGCCTGGGTGGCTCAGTTGTTAAGCGTCTTCCATCAGCTCAGGTCATGATGCGATCAAGCCGCACATAGGGCTCCCTGCTCAATGGGAAGTCTGCTTCACCCTCTCCCACTCCAACTGCTCGTGTTCCCTCTTTCACTGTGTGTGCCCCTGTGAAATAAATAAAATATTTTTAAAAGGCGGGGGGACAGCAAAGAATTGCAATCCAGGACAAGCAAACTCAGGCAAAACCATAGGCAGGTCTGGAGAACAAAGGTGAGGGGAAGTGGAGAAGGCCATTTTAAATGAAAAGTCTATTGGAGGGGCGCCTGGGTGGCTCAGTGGGTTAAAGCCTCTGCCTTCAGCTCAGGTCATGATCCCAGGGTCCTGGGATCGAGCCTTGTGTCAGGCTCTCTGCTTGGCAGGGAGCCTGCATCCCCCCCTCTCTGCCTGCCTTTCTGCCTACTTGTGTTCTCTCTCTGTCAAATAAATAAATAAAATCTTTTAAAAAACAAAAAAGTCTACTGGAGTAAACTGGGAGTTTGAAGTATAGTGGCTTCTCATTGACTAAGTTGTGAACTGTATCTCATTTGCTGGGCTGTGGGGTGGGGGAAGAGGAAAGCCTTTCTTCCTCCTGCTGGAGTGGTAAAGTGGTATCCATGTGCAAGGTCCCTCTCTTCCTGTTGGATCTGTAATTTATAAGAAGTAGTAGGTCATTAGAGCATCTCCTGCTGAACCTCCCAATTCCATTTAAGTGAGGTTTCCCTTTATTAATTTTCACAGTATTAGAGCTAATTTAAGGTTACTGGTTTAATTAAAATAGACATGACTTTAGAGTTAACAGCATTCAATATAATACATTCACCAATCAAATAACTTCATGTTGGGGCGCCTGGGTGGCTCAGTGGGTTAATGCCTCTGCCTTCGGCTCGGGTCATGATCTCAGGGTCCTGGGATCGAGCCCCACGTCCGGCTCTCTGCTCAGCGGGGAGCCTGCTTCCTCCTCTCTCTCTGCCTGCGTCTCTGCCTACTTGTGATCTCTGTCTGTCAAATAAATAAATAAAATCTTTAAAAAAAAAAAAATAACTTCATGTTGCCCCTGTTACAAAATCTGTCAACGAAAAACACCTTAGAATGATGACTGATATCTCATGAATTATTCATTGGTGATTTACACATGACTGTTGGGAGCAAATGATTTACATATATGTAAGAGGAATAAGAGTTTGTACATAAACTTTTTAGCAACAATTATATATTTTTTAAAGATTTTATTTATTTATTTGACAGATGGAGATCACAAGTAGGCAGAGAAGCAGGCAGAGAGAGAGAGGAGGAAGCAGGTTCCCTGCTGAGCAGAGAGCCCTATGTGGGGCTCGATCCCAGGACCCTGGGATCATGACCTGAGCCGAAGGCAGAGGCTTTAACCCACTGAGCCACCCAGGCACCCCTAGCAACAATTATATTTTAGAGCATGCATATTTAAAAACAACTCCAAAATGTTTTTGGTAACCTGAAACCTTTAAATCATTTCCAAATAGGACAAAATAATGAAATATTAATTGCTGAACATAGGTTTATTTACTTTTGACTTCCCTATTTCAAACAAACTAAAGCTAAAGTTTGGTTAGTAAACGTGTTTATTAACTGCTGGTTAGTAAACATGTTTCATGCTTTGTTGAAAGATTGTGCTATGAGGAAGCGTGTTTCTAGAAATTATGTGTTCTAAATCTAAACAAAAATGCTGGTGTAACAACAGTTCACAATTTCTCATGACTTATATTTCACTAGAAATTTAGGTTTCTATGGGTTGAGAATTCTAACTCATATATGTGGTTAAAGTGACTACAAATTAAAACATTTTCATATGCAAGCAAAGTAGATTATATGCCTTCAGTAAAAGAAGGTATGAGAAACAGGAATGCATTTTTTTGAGGGAAAAGAAAGTAATTTTGTCCTAAAGAGAGGCTGGGAAGGAGGAAAGATACAGCACAAAATCTGAATGTAAAGGAAAAAAAAAGTGTAAAGGTTTATGAAAAAGGAATCTTTGAGAAGGAATTGTATGTGAAGTCAGGACTGCCTAAGATTCAAATAAAGTAAATAAATTAAGTAAGTGAACTTTTGTCAAAAGTACACTGGTAGAAAATTAAAATTGGGCTTTCACTTTGGCAAAAGGACAAGGTTTTCTTGAACTGTTGGTTTGTTCGTGATAAGAGATTATAAAAGTCCTCGGCTTTTTTGCTTAGAAAAGAGGGTTTTATGTTTTATCAAAATCTGCGTTTTATATCTTTATCATCAGATTTTTGATGGCTTAATGAAACTGAATCTTCTTAATGAAACTGAATCTTTTTTTTTTTTAAAGATTTTATTTATTTATTTGTCAGAGAGAGAGGGAGAGAGAGCAAACAAGCACAGGCAGACAGAGTGGCAGGCAGAGGCAGAGGGAGAAGCAGGCTCCCTGCCGAGCAAGGAGCCCGATGTGGGACTTGATCCCAGGACGCTGGGATCATGACCTGAGCCGAAGGCAGCCGCTTAACAAACTGAGCCACCCAGGCTTCCCTGAAACTGAATCTTCTTAATATTAAGAGTTTTGCTCACAACTATGTTCCCTTCTGCATATGCCTTTGAAATCTTTTATTGTCATTTTGTTTAAACAGAATTGTTGTTTCATAATGATTTGTGATCTTATTTAATCAAATGTTTAAATCTTTTTACATTCTTTAACAAACGTCCCAATATCAAACTCTAACATGAAGTCTTTTGATCACAAACTGTCTAGAAGATCCCTGGAACATTTGGAAGGATTTGTTCTTCCAATATAATAGAGACATTAAACTAATTAGGTGTATTAGGTGTGCTAAATAACATGAGAATAATTGTCAAATAAGTAATACCCTCTTTGATCATATTTGTGTAGATATGTTGTTAAAATAAGTGTTTTAGAAATTGTATGAAATTCCTAAAAATCTGATATGCAACTGTAATCAGTTGCAATTGTATTTATTATCTTAAAATGTGTGTCAGTTATAACCAAATTTCTTTCTTAATTTTATTGTAATAAACTCTAATAACATCCTTACCCATTGCCATTTTTTTTAAAGATTTTATTTATTTATTTGACAGAGAGATCAGAAGTAGGCAGAGAGGTAGGCAGCGTACGGGGGAAGCAGGCTCCCTGCTAAGCAGAGAGCCTGATGCAGTACTCAATCCCAGGACCCTGAGATCACAACCTGAGCTGAAGGTAGAGGCTTAACCCACTGAGCCACCCAGGCACCCCCTACCCACTGCCATTTTTAAGTCTTTTATCATTTATAGATAATTATGCTTTCTCTCAGATGTTTTTATAAAAGTGTTCCTGCAAAAAATCTTCCTCAAGAACATTCATGAAAATGACTCTAGAACACAAGTTTCTTGTAGCTTTAAGATCAAAAACTGAACTGGGTAAGCAATTTCCAGGACTAATGGAAAAACCAGATTTAAGCAAACCAAGAATTAATTACATGGGACTGAATATTGAGAAGATGATTATTATATTATGAATGTTTTTTAGAAATATTGCTAATTTTTTAATGTTTTGTTCCATATTTAAGGAAACCTTTTCTCTTAAGCTAACTGATTCATGGCAATTGTTGAATTACACCTTTTAAGCAGAATTGAAATATTTATCTTTTTCTCCCTACCTGATCTCTCCAGAATTCAGAAACTCAATGAGCATTCTTTTATCTTCCTGGCAATAGATTTATTTGCCTAAGTTCAATAAGAATATTCTCCTCATAACAGGACACAATTGGAAATATAGGTAATATCACCAGGGCTTTGACTATAATGTCATATTTGAGAGAAAAATGCATAGACCTAAATATAACCAAACATCTTTGAGGAACTAAGATTGACTTTATAGAGCCAATAAAGACTCCTGGAAAATCAGCCTCATACTCTGCTTACAGGGTTCCCAAAGGCCTTACCAGTTACATTAAAAAAAAAAAAAAAAAGCCACTTCCTGGCAGGTGCCAGAACCTCAGGTTATTTTGAGGACCTTGAGAAGAGAAGTAACCCAAACCTACAGGTATTGCAGATAAAGTCTGAGGGTGAGTATTTGGGTTGGCTTCTTAGCCTTGAGAGGCTGTTAAAAATTCAAATCTAAGAATTCTTTATAAAAAGTTCCAGCAAAGCTGATTTAAAGGAACCTATAAGGAGTCACTATTGGGATGCCTGGGTGGCTCAGTTGGTTAAGTGGCTGCCTTCGGCTCGGGTCATGATCCCAGCATCCTGGGATCAAGTCCCACATCGGGCTCCTTGCTCGGCAGGGAGCCTGCTTCTCCCTCTGCCTCTGCCTGCCATTCTGTCTGCCTGTGCTCGCTCCCGCGCTCTCTCTCTCTGGCAAATAAATAAATAAATCTTAAAAAAAAAAAAAAAAAGATCACTATTCTCACTACACTTAGTGTCAATAATCAGGCCAAGTTTATAAAAGCTAAACTTATTTTTAAACAAATTGGTCCTAACTTGGCTAACTTTGAAAATGAGAGTAACTTAAGAGAAAAAAAAATGTTGTTTCAGTAACACACCTCTGTGGATATTAGATTCTAATTCTGTTCATTGTTTTTGAGGTTTTGTTTCCTACCTATAAACTAGACTAAATCCTGAATCCTTCTACTTTCTTCCAAAGTCTGGCTACAACTCTCCATAATAATGTTTCTAATTTTCTCCCACCTATATGACTTAGAATCACTAAGAAGTAAAACATCCTTTTTCTTGAAGCCCTACAAACTGAACAGCAATGACATTATGTAAGCTTCAGGGAAATAATCCTAATAGCTCATATATAGACATATAATCCTAATAGCTCATATATAGACAGTTTTCATACCTGTGTCTATGGGCCACTCAAAAAGATAACTAGAGACACTCAAACTACAAATCAGGAAAATCAGTCTGATTGCCACTGCCCGCCTTCCCTCTTTGAAGATGCTCTTCGAGCCTGACATCCATGCAGGTGGTTATGGACAGGCCTGAATTCCACAGGCTTGGAGGACCCCATCTCCCCAAGGCCAGCAAATGGGGTGTACACTGCACATGTATGGGCCACACAGGCCAGGTTAGGCAGAGACCTGGAACAGGACAAACGTCAAGGAGAGGCCAAATCACAGGAACAGGGTCTTGAGGGTCCATGGCATCCACTTAATTCCAAGTGCTAACCTACACAAATGTGCACATTCCCCAGAGAAATTTATCCATGTGCAACAGGTGGTATTCACTATTGTGCAAATGCCTTTTTGTTCAGTGAGTAGATAAACAAAAGCTATGCAATTATCCGATGAATTAAGTGATCACTGTATGATTTGTTGAGGAGTCAGCCAGTTCTCCTAATGTTAGGGAGAGATTTTTCATCACAAGTTTACTGGCATGTACTTCAATCCCCATGGGAGAAATCTCTCCCTATGGAAGCAAACCCAGAATCATGTAGGCCTCCTGGATGTTCCCATTTAAGGCAGCCATGGAGGCTTAATGGGGTGGACCAGTGGGAGGCTTATGACTTGTTATGGATTTTTTAAGTAGGCTCCACGCCTCATGTGGAGCCCAATGCTGGGCTTGAACACCTGACCCTGAGATCAAGACCTGAGCTGAAATCAGGAGTTGGATGCTTAGCTGACTGAGCCACCTAGGTGCCCTTGATTTGTTATGGATTTTAACAGGAATAGTTAAATGTCCCAATAAGCATTGGCTTCTGATCCATCTGCCATCTAAACATTCATTTGTCCATGGGAAATACTGTCCATCTCAAAGAAAAATGACTAGGTAGAGTGTAGAGGACTCCAGCTAAGGTATAATTATTGACAGATTTAGTAGTTGGTATTTTGATTCAATCCATGAATCAAGGAGTTGGAATGACATTATACGAAAGGCTATCTCTTCTTAAAGGAGTCTTGTCTAAAATCCTTACAAAGAGGTATAAATCTATTTGGTGCAAAGAAACAGGTGGTAAGGAAAAGAATGTGCAGGAGCAAGGGTTGTGCATTGACAAAGCTGAAGATGTTTAGTTGAGCCAGTAGGTTATGACCAGGGAAAGGCTGAAGCAAGGTATAGTAACACTGGTCGTAACAGCTCAAAAGGTAATATCCATGGACTGGCAGGTATAAGTGACAGTAGCATTTGGGACTAAAGAGAAGTTAGGTCCAGGTAAGACCAAAAGTCTCCAATATTGTGAACAGATTAGAATTTCTGGTGTCAGATCCAACAGAGAGGTTTCCCCCTTTTGCCGTAGACTGAGGAATGCAGATAAGAGTGTGGTTTCTCTAAGTGAAAGAGGAAAACAACAGCAAGGTAAGAAGCAGCAGGGACAAAAGCGTATACAGGCCTAGTCCAGTCATCTGGGGAAAGCTTCAAGTCCTGGAAATCTTTATGTCAAGTTGGGGTGCAGGTCCAGTCAGGGTTTGGTGGTTTCTTTAGTTATAACATGTGAATCTAAGAATCTATTCCTTGGAGTCTGACAGCACAAGGATTGGTTAACACTACTTGATTTGGGTTTTTCTCATGGAGTTGAAGAGAGTCTTTCTGGAGATTCCTTTTTCAATAGATAAATTCCCCATCATAGGTATGATGTTCAAGGTCTTCATCCCTTGGGAGTACACTGTGAAAAGACTGCTATACAAAGTGTAGTTATTTTTAATAGAGGCCATTAGTTCTTTACAATATTGAAGTATAGCTCCTTTTATAAACTATGAGTCAAAGAAGCAGGGGTCAGGGATATTGAGAGTCCTGTTACAAAGAGAACAGATTCTTACTGGATTTGTATAAATACATTGTCATGAAAACTAAGAATATTTAAAAAGAGTTTCAGAATTCTGGAGGGATTGGATAGAAAAGGATAAATAGGGGCGCCTGGGTGGCTCAGTGGTTTAAAGCCTCTGCCTTCGGCTCGGGTCATGATCCCAGGGTCCTGGGATCGAGCCCCACGAGAGCCTGCTTCCTCCTCTCTCTCCCTGCCTGCCTCTTTGACTGCTTGTGATCTCTGTCTGTCAAAATAAATAAATAAAATCTTTAAAAAAAAAAAAAAGAAAGAAAAGGATAAATGCTTTAACCTTTGTTGTAAAGATTATACTTTATCAAATTGCTGTTAAGTGATAGATTATTTAAAGAGAAAAAGGAGTCCATTAAATCTGGAAGAACATTAAAGCAATCAGTTTTCCATTAGAGTTTTAGAAATTCTGCCAAGTTCAGTGTTATCTTAAATTTATCAAAACCTGTGATCTACAGCACTTGTCAAGTCTTTGTCATGAATCTCTTTGAAGATGAAGTACTTAAACAATAACTTCCTATAAATGACCAAGACATAAAAATAAGAATGAGCAGAGATCTGAGGAGAGTTCATTATGATGTAATTGACAAGGAAATTGGGTTATTTAATAGTAGATAACACTTCAAGATAATAATATACCAGGACATATCAGATTTCTAGGAGTTTCATGCCATTTCTAGAACACCTATTTTAATAGTATCCATATAAATATCTATACAAATCAAAGAAATTTTAGCATCAATTACTTGATAATGCTTCCTTCATACCAAATAAGCTTAATCTAGCATACCAGCTCCATTTTTACAAGCAGAGGGAACAAACCTGAGATTTTCCAGAGGGTCTCTGGAAATTCTGTTACTTTTAGGTCAAAAAACTTGACTAACGATTTGATTTGGAAGTTTGTCAAAAATGTCAATTTTTAAAAAATATTTTATTTATTTATTTATTTGATAGACAAAGAACACAAGTAGGCAGAGAGGCAGGCAGAGAGGAGGAAGCAGGCTCCCTCTAAGCAGAGAGCCCGATGCGGGGCTCGATCCCAGGACCCTGGGATCATGACCTGAGCCGAAGGCAGAGGCTTTAAACCACTGAGCCACCCAGGCATCCCAAAAATGTCAATTTTTTTTTTGTGGTGCTTGGGTGGCTCGGTTGGTTGGGCTGACTCTTGATTTTGGCTTGGATCATGATCTCAGGGTCATGAGATCGAGCCCCTCATTCCAAGTTCTGTGCTCAGTACAGTCCCCTTGAGATTCTCTGTCTGTCTCCCTCAGCTCCTCCCCCTGCTCATATTTACTTTCTCTCAAAAAAATAAAATCTCAAATATATAAAAATGGTTTGAACACTTGATTGAATGGAATCGTAGACCATTATAAAGTGATATTTAATTATCTATTTGATCAAAGTGACAATAAAAGATTTCAAAGACAAATATAATGGTCCCATACTTAAAAGCAAAACTTACCTCTTTTAATATACAGAAGACCTCCGTTTACTTGAGTAATCAAGAAGCTGATGAAGACCAGCCATAGAAATTTTGTTTTCTAAGCAGATTACATTAAAGGCAAAGAAAAATCTTTGTTTACAATTTCTTACTGAGAGTGGACCGATATAACTTTATTCTTTTAACAGAAAACCAAATTCTAATTATATGCCAGTGTGTTTTTGATGTTAAAATAACCTTTTTAAAAACTTAAACCTAATCTTGACTACATACAAAATTCCTTTTTTAACAGTCCTTTTCCACAAACCTACACCTTTCAAGATCCGTTTAGGCTTTGTCCTTTTTTAAAAATTTAGAACACTAATTTTGCTTTAGAACAAAACTACTTTTCCTTACAAAATAAAGTCCATCATACATTTCGTCAAAAAATATTCTATTTTTTAATCTATTGTTCAGATACAGTCATTTTCTCTCTTACTATTTCTAGCAGTTTTATTTAAAAAATTGCTAACAATTTTGTCAGTTCAAATGTCATTTTTTTCAATTTCAAAAATGTATAAAGCTTATCTAGAAAAGAAATGATACAGGACCGTTACAGAATAATGACAGATTTACCCTTAGAAGATAACATAATTGCTTATGCATTACATTGGGTAAAATTCTTTAAAATATTGTTTCAATAAGTTAATAAGCACAGGATTATTCCCATTTTCTACACTTACGTTTGCAAATACTTACATCTTAATGAAAGAAGTTGTTACTTGAAAGATTGATTCTACAGTTTATACCATCTTTTAAATAACTTCTTTTAATAAGAGATAAACTTACGTGTAAAAGTATATGGGAATACCCCCGTGGTTAATTCCTTGACACTACATATGTATAAACTGTCCTTCAAGGAACATCTTTTTTTTTTTTTCATTAAAATATGTATTTGTTAAATAGGCAATGGGGATTAAGGAGGGCACTTGTGATGAGCACTAATGGTACACTATACGTTTTAACTAACTGGAATTTAAATAAAAACTTAAAAATAAGTAACAACAAGCAAACAAATGTTATATCTATTTATTGTTGCCTGGCTGCAAATGTGAAAAGACAAGCAACAAAGTGTGAGTCTGTTAAAAAAACAAACAAACAAAAACTCTAGTTTGGCCTTGAGGAATTATCACTGTGTCTATACAGAGCAGAAATGGTCAGTCTTGTACTTGTCTTTTCAGCTGGCTGCATAGCCCCTTTTGTTTTTCAGTTATTGTGATATAAGAGCAATGGCTTTCAAACCCATGGGTCATTCCCTAACAAGAAATATGTGTATACCAGGGCAGAGCATATATCTACGTATATAATGGGGTGGCTGGCTGGCTCAGATAAGTGTCTGCCTTCAGCTTGGGTCATGATCCTGGGGTCCTGGGATCAAGCCCTGTGTCAGGCTCTCTGCTTGATGGAGGGCATGCTTCTCCTTCCCCCTCTGCCTGCCCCTCTGCCTACTTATGATCTCTTTCTGTGTCGTATAAATAAAATCTTTAAGGAAAAAAAAAAAAACAACCTACGGGGCACCTGGGTGGCTCAGTGGGTTAAAGCCTCTGCCTTCGGCTCAGGTCATGATCTCAGGGTCCTGGGATCAAGCCCCGTATTGGGCTCTCTGCTCGGTGGGGAGCCTGCTTCCCCCTCTCTCTCTGCCTGCCTCTCTGTCTA
The DNA here is from genome assembly GCA_003697995.1 of Taxidea taxus jeffersonii. Classification (NCBI taxonomy): domain Eukaryota; kingdom Metazoa; phylum Chordata; class Mammalia; order Carnivora; family Mustelidae; genus Taxidea; species Taxidea taxus. Next base: position 57,762 of record RCUC01168855.1, read on the forward strand.
CTTATGATCTCTGTCCATCAAATAAATAAATAAAACCTTTAAAAAAAATCCTACATATATAAAACCATATAAATAACTAAAAGTTTAATCAACTGACATGTATTTCCTATTTTGCATTTTATGAAATTATCCTGCTTTATTTATAGGTAATAAATGAATCTAATAAAGTTTATGAATTATAGATAAAATTGAAGATATATATTATCCATTGATCTGTGTAGGTATAATGTGTGTGCTTTCTATTTAAACAAATATTAGTCATAATTCATCAATGGTGATTGACCATAGTTTGAAAACTAAGAGGGTATGGTAAATCCTTCCATAGGAGGAGTCAGCTCTCATGGGATTTCCAATTGTTTCCCCTTTTACAAAATGGTAGTAACCCAAGATTGTGTTTCCTTCCTTAAGTGCCAATATTCTAATTTCAAAGATGCCCAAGGAATTACAGCCATTAGGATATGCTGTACCTACTTCTGCTTGGGCTGTCTGTTGTCTCAGGCAACCAGCACTGACTCAAGATTATAGCTATCCTAAGAGTGCTCCACATATCAACCAACTGTACACTGATAATCTACAGCTAGAGAAATATTTTGGGGTTTTTTTTTTGGTATTTTGCCATTTTTCAGCATATTCTTCAGCTGCTTTATTTGAATTTTTACCATCATGTGGAATTTGTTTTGTAATATAACGCTAATTGTGTCCATCTGCGTACCCAAAGATGATAAAAGTGTCATTTTATGTGTGTTAAACTGAGCTTTTTTTATTTCAAAGTTTTAAAATTTAATGTGACTTGATTTGGAACTGAGATAAAGTAACTGCCATTGTTCCTCCAGTTAAACCTCCTACCAGTCCAACAAGGAAATTTAAGATTTTCCTTCCCTTGAGCAAATCTGGTTTTGGCATATGTTGTAAATTGGGCATAAATGAGATGGATAACCCAAGCATAATTTGGGGATCTGTAGTTACTTAGAAAGTTCTATGTATTAAATTTTAATGTATACGTTACAATGCCAGAATACTGGCATAACTTGCAATATGACTGGCATGGATTTATTAATCTGGATTCCTATATTCCTCAGGTAGAAATCTGTGATATGAACTAGAAGCCTGATGTATACCACGAAGGATAAGGATATGTGTTATATGCCAGGTTTCCTAGGTGTCCTCTATACATCATACTTGATATCCCTGTTGTTTTAAAGTCTGGACATAATGTCCATAGACCTAGTGCTCATTTTCTAGTAGGTGAATATGGATTAAAAAGTATAAATTGGGAGTACAGTAAATGATCAATTTTTGGCCTGGTATATTTAAAGATATAATTACCCATTCTGCATATTCAGCAGCTGTTCTTTTACAATAAAATGCTAGCACACAAATCAGGAATTAAATTGGGATTATTTGCCCAGAGTTTGTCATGTGTCCAAAGCTGTACTCAAATTCAGTAAGGTAACGGAAAAGAACAAAATTCAGTACCTGGATGCATTAGTATATATGCTGGGTTATAATACCAAGAAACAGGTTGGTTCAGACCAATCTTCATCCTCGAAGTCAGTGTCTAGTAAGAATTGCTGTTCAGAATCCTTGCTGCTTCTTACAGAGATTAAAGTGGAGGTTTCCACTGCTTCCTTGGGTTCCCTATTGATTGAAACTTTCCTAGTGAGTAGATGGTGCTGACAGCAAAGGGTGGGGTGAAGACGTTGGGTTTGATAATACTGGTGATATTGATGAGACCTCCATTGCAATAAGGTGACCAGGATAATGATCCCTGGAGAAAGTAGTGGATGTCACAGCCAGTGGTGTTGTATTGGACCAGAAGGTAGCATTCCAATTCAGAATTGTGGCACAACTGCTATTGCTGGAGGGGTCAGAAGAGTATCCATAGCTGCAATGAGAATGGTATCCAATAGTGAGCAACAGGCAACAGAGTATGGCCAGCAGGCAGCATGTTGCACTGACCTGCTTAGTAATCTTGATAGAGTTAAAGATGCATGATGGATTCCTGCCTGCAAAATAAAGATAGTACCCTAGACATTTTTAATTGTTTCTTCTAGTCCTTGCCATTCAAGGATATCTATCATTACTATGTCCATTTTTGCCAACACATCTGTAAGCATAGCCACCCTGTATCATACTGGGCTAAATATTAGACATCTAGTGTTAATACAATAAAAGACGGTGTTTTTCAGCCTGCCATTTTTATAGAGGCATCATATTATTTTCTTTGATGTAACATGTTTTCCTCTTCAGTCACCCAATAGGTTTTGTTAGCAGTAGGTGTGATAACTTCCCCAGTACTGTATATAGATCATTTTTTATTTTAATTAATACCTTCCCTTCTATTTTAGACTCTGGGGTATTGTTAGTACTCTTACCTGTGTGGGTGCTTTCAATATTAATTCAATCAGAGTTGTCCAATTCCTTCTATATATAGTTTAGAGATCTTATAATTGCTCAGGCTGTTTTAGTCTAAGTTTTCAAATGAGGATTATTAGTGAGCTTCTGCTTAAGCCATTACACCTTTCATTTGACCCAGATGTGGTTGGCTTGTAGGTTTAAGTGGAGGTTTCACATTCTGCTTTGTTCCTCAGCCCATTCTAATATTTGTTTTTCTTTGAACTGTGTGCCCTTATCTGATGGTTGGGTAACCACAGCAAGCAATCCAGATTTCTAATACTCTGGTGGCGGATTTTTGATAATTTTTCCTGCAAAAGATAAGAGTAATCCTATTCCAGACCATGAGTCTACAATGGTGCATGCATACAGTTGATTCTCTGACATGGGCAAGGGTTCTATACGATCATTTTGTTTTTTGTTCTTACTTTTTATCAACATATAATGTATTCTTAGCCCCAGGGGTACAGGTCTGTGAATAGTCAGGCTTATACACTTCATAGCACTCACCATAGCGCATACCCTCCCCAATGTCCATAACCCAACCATCCTCCCCCTACCTCCCTCCTCTGGCAACCCTCAGTTTGTTTTGTGAAATTAAGAGTCTCCTATGGTTTATCTTCCTCCCTACCCCATCTTGTTTCATTTTTTCTTTCCCTAACCCCCAAGCCTCCCATGTTGCCTCTCAAATTCCTCATATCAGGGAGATCATATGACAATTGCCTTTCTCTGATTGACTTATTTCACTCAGCATAATACCCTCTAGTTCCATCCATGTCGTTGCAAATGGCAAGATTTCATTTCTTTGGATGGCTGCATAGTATTCCATTGTGCAGATATACCACATCTTCTTTAGCCATTCATCTGTTGATGGACATCTAGGTTCTTTCCATAGTTTGCCTATTGTGGGCATTGCTGCTATAAACTTTCGGGTGCACGTGCCCCTTCGGATCACTACATTTTTATCTTTAGGGTAAATACCCAGTAGTGTGTTTACTAGGTTGTAGGGTTCCTCTATTTTCAACTTTTTGAGGAACCTCCATGCTGTTTTCCAGAGTGGCTGCACCAGCTTGCATTCCCACCAACAATGTAGAAGGGTTCCCCTTTCTCCACATCCTCGCCAACATCTGTCATTTCCTGACTTGTTAATTTTAGGCATTCTGACTGGTGTGAGGTGGTATCTCATTGTGGTTTTAATCTGTATTTCCCTGATGCTGAGTGATGTGGAGCACTTTTCATGTGTCTGTTGACCATCTGGATGTCTTCTTTGCAGAAATGTCTGTTCATGTCCTCTGCCCATTTCTTGATTGGATTATTTGTTCTTTGGGTGTTGAGTTGGTAAGTTCTTTATAGATTTTGGATACTAGCCCTTTATCTGATATGTCATTTGCGAATATCTTCTCCCATTCTGTCAGTCGTCTTTTGGTTTTGTTGACTGTTTTCTTTGCTGTGCAAAAGCTCTTGATCTTTTTTTTTTTTTAAGATTTTATTTATTTGACACAGAGAGAGAGAGATCACAAGTAGGCAAAGAGACAAGCAGAGAGGGGGGAAGCAGGCTCCCTGCTGAGCAGAAAGCCCAATGCAGGGCTCAATCACAGGACCCTGAGACCATGACCTGAGCCGAAGGCAGAGGCTTAACCCACTGAGCCACTCAGGTGCCCAGCAAAAGCTCTTGATCTTGATGAAGTCCCAATAGTTCATTTTTGCCCTTGCTTCCCTTGCCTTTGGCGATGTTTCTAGGAAGAAGTTGCTGTGGCTGAGGTAGAAGAGGTTTCTGCCTGTGTTCTCCTCAAGGATTTTGATGGATTCCTTTCTCACATTGAGGTCTTTCATCCATTTGGAGTCTATTTTTCTGTGTGGTGTAAGGAAATGGTCCAGTTCCATTTTTCTGCATGTGGCTGTCCAATTTTCCCAACATCATTTGTTGAAGAGGCTGTCTTTTTTCCATTGGAATTCTTTCTTGCTTTGTTGAAGATTAGTTGATGATAGAGGTGAGGGTCTATTTCTGGGCTCTCTATTCTGTTCCATTGATCTATGTGTCTGTTTTTGTACCAGTACCATACTGTCTTGATGATGACAGCTTTGTAATATAGCTTGAAGTCTAATACTATGTTGAATAGCAGTGGTGATAATGGATATCCCTGCCACGTTCCTGACCTTAGCGGAAAAGCTCTGTTTTTCTACATTGAGAATGATATTTGCAATGGGTTTTTCATAGATGGCTTTGATGATATTGAGATATGTGCCCTCTATCCCTACACTTTGAAGAGTTTTGATCAAGAAAGGATGCTGTACTTTGTCAAATGCTTTTCCAGCATCTATTGAGAGTATCATATGGTTATTGTTCTTTCTTTTATTAATGTATTGTATCACATTGATTGATTTGCAGAATCAAACTTGCAGCCCTGGAATAAGTCCCACTTGGTTGTGGTGAATAATCCTTTTAACGTACTATTCGATCCTATTTGCTAGTATTTTGGTGAGAATTTTCGCATCTATGTTCATCAAGGATATTGGTCTGTAATTCTCTTTTTTGATGGGATCCTTGTCTGGTTTGGGGATCAAGGTGATGCTGGCCTCATAAAATGACTTTGGAAGTTTTCCTTCCATTTCCATTTTTTTGGAACAGTTTCAGGAGAATAGGAATTAATTCTTTAAATGTTTGGTAGAATTCCCCTGGAAGCCATCTGGCCCTGGGCTTTTGTTTGTTTGGAGATTTTTGATGACTGTTTCAATCTCCTTACTGGTTATGGGCTTATTCAGGTTTTCTATTTCTTCCTGGTTCAGTTTTGGTAGTTTATATGTCTCTAGGAATGCATCCATTTCTTCCAGATTGTCAAATTTGCTGGCATATAGTTGCTCATAATATGTTCTTATAATTGTTTGTATTTCTTTGGTGTTGGTTGTGATCTCTCCTCTTTCATTCATGATTTTATTAAATTGGGTTCTTTCTCTTTTCTTTTTGATAAGTCTGGCCAGGGGTTTATCAATCTTATTAATTCTTTCAAAGAACCAGCTCCTAATTTCGTTGATTTGTTCTACTGTTTTTTGTTTGTTTCTATTTCATTGGTTTCTCCTCTGATCTTTATTATTTCTCTTCTCCTGCTGGGTTTAGGCTTTCTTTGCTGTTCTTTCTCCAGCTTCTTTAGGTGTAGGGTTAGGTTGTGTACTTCTAGTATTATGTGTACACTTGTGTATAAAATGTGTATACTTGTGTACACAAATACTTGTGTATTTGAGACCTTTCTTATTTCTTGAGAAAGGCTTATACTATATGATCATTTGTATAATCTGGAAGTGTCTTTCAACTTTGACTTTCCATGGAGTATTCACTAGTGACCTCTAACCTTTAAACTTTCAGCAATTCCCACATTCCTTAATTTGAATTCGAGGAATTTGGTAGTTATATGTTTCTTTTTTATTTCAAGTTTTTACTTAAATTCTAGTTAGTTAACATTTATGGTAAAATTGGTTTCACGTGTAGAATTAAGTGATTCATCACTTATATGTAACACTCAGTGTTCATCACAAGTGCCCTCCTTAGTACCCATCACCCATTTAGCCTGTCCCCTACCCACCTCCTTCCATCAACCCTCAGTTTGTTCTCTATCATTAAGAGTCTCTTACAGCTTGTTTCTCTCCTCTCTCTCTTTTTGCCCCTTTCCCATATGTTCATCTGTTTTGTTTCTTAAATTCCACATACCAGTGAAATCATAATGGTACTTGTCTTTCTCTGACTTATTTTGCTTAGCATAATACACTGTAGCTCCATCCGTATCACTGCAAATTGCAAGATTTCATTCCTTTTGATGGCTGAGTAATATTCCATTGTATATATACACCATATCTTCTTTATCCATTCATCAGTCGATGGACATACAGGCTCTTTCCATAATTTGGCTATTGTTGATAATGCTGCTACAAACATTGGGATGCATGTGCTCCGTTGAATCAGTATCTTTGTATCCTTTGGGTAAAGATCTAGGAGTGCAATTGCTAGGTCATAGGGTAGGTCTATTTTTAATAACTTGAGGAACCTCCAAACTATTTTCCAGAGTGGCTGCACTAGTTTGCATTCCCACAAACAGTGTAAGAGGGCTCCCACTTCTCCACATCCTCACCAACATCTGTTGATTTCTGTGTTGTTAATTCTAGCCATTCTGACAAATGTGAAGTGGCATCTCTTTGTGCTTTTGATATGTACTTCCCTGATGATGAGTGATATCCAGGATCTACTCATGTGTCTGTTAACCATTTGTATGTCTTCTTTGGAAAAATGTTCATGTTTTCTGCCCATTTCTTAACTAGATTATTTTGAGGGTATTGAGTTTAATTAGTTCTTTATAGACTCTATCAGATGCCATTGGCAAATATCTTCTCCCATTCTGTAGGTTGTCTTTTAGTTTTGTTGATTGTTATATGTGTCTTTCCTAACCATGTTCTAGAGCTTTGTGTCTCAGAATGATTCTTTGGTAATAGGTGCCTGTGCAATGATCCAATCAACTGGCATTGTCCTTCTTGTTTACGCATGGTTGTGTTTTGAATTCGTTTCCTCATTAGTCAAGAATCATTGTGATTTTTGTTAAATTTCAGGAATTCTGGCTTGTTTTCCTAGTGAGTCTATCTGGTCATTAAATTTCATTACTCAGAGTTGTCTTTCTGATGTGCAGAGACATGTGTGATGAACATGGAGCTAACAGCCAGTGCCATTTTCTCTCGTATATCCTTATGTTCATATGTTCATATTCCCTTTTCCAGTCATTTTCCCACCATGTTGCTGACCAAAAGCGAATCCATTAGCTATTGCCCATGAGTCTGAGAAAAGATGTATGTCATTCTGATTTTCCTTAACAGATTGTTCTGTTATGCCCAGATCGCAGGACCACCACCAAGAAGACCACCGAGAGCCAGACGTTCCGAAATGCAAAAGCAAGGCTTTATTCAGGCAGGCTGCAGCTCGGGCCTCGTCCTACACACCGACACAGTGGAGTCTAGGAGGAAGCCCCCAGCTGGAATTTTACAGGGATTATAAAGGCGATTTCGCACGCAAAGAGTACATAGTCACATGGTTACACGTATAGGCGACCTTTAAAATGATTGGCGGTTGAGGTTACTTAAGCTGTGTTGTCTGACGAGGGTTGGTCAGTTCGGAAAACTGCTGGCAGGGAGTTTTCCTTACTGGTTGTTTTTCTATCCTTTGTTAGCATATAGAGCAATAACTTCTATTGGCTCATATCCATCCCTCACTTGCATATGGAGGAACACTTCTATTGGCTCATATCCAATCCCTTATTTGCATATGGAGGAACCACTTTGGGATGTTCTCAGCTTAATATAAACAACAAAATGGCTGCTGCCTCTAAATGGCATCACTTTAGCCCTTCAGTTCAATCGCCAATTTTATGGCTATTAACTCGGCATATTGTGCTGATTTTCTCGAGCCTGATTCTGACAGGGCTGGACCATCATTAGTCCTCAAGGATGCCAGCATTTTCCAGATGGTGTAATGGAGGCTGATCCATCTATAAACCAGGCATTGTTGAACGCCACAGACCATGGCAGTCCGCATTGCCCAACTGCTGGAGCTTGGATAGGCTCACCCCTCAGGAATTCTGGCCAGTCCACTATTGGTGTATTGGAGATTTTCTCAGTTCACACAGAAAGTCAAACCTCAATCCATTTGTCCTGCTCGAAAATATACCATTTTCATGTTAGGACTTTATGGTCAGGAGTAGTTTCTTTCAGTTTGTTAGGGCCCTGCTTATCCCACTCCAGTATAGGCTGTTGGAGTTTAAGTATAATTAATTAATTTTCTGCTAGTTTCTCTGTATTTTGTAGGGCTTATAGAGTGCCCAGGTGAGCCTTTAATTGGGTCATTTCTGTTCTTGGGCCATGGGAACCTCTTAATCCAAAATACAGTTGGGTAATATTTGGAGTCCTGGCGTGTTTTAGACCACAGAGCCCACACTGCAAACCCTTGTGAATGTAAACATTCTGGCTTATCTCTAGAGTTCTCATTAGCTGATGCCACTGAATTACAAGTTCTGACAGCAGTAGTGAAATAAGTAAAGGCTGACTCTTGAGGCTCTGTCCATCTAAACCCCTTACTCTTCCTACTTATTTCATAAATATGTTTTAATATGATCCTCATGTGTGGTATGTGCTGTTTCCAATATCAAACAGTCCGATTAGTTTCAGAGCTGCTGCTTTTGCGGTACAAATGGAATACAACCTAGCTTGTCTGTGACTGGGTCTGGTATTTTTTTGCCTTCAGAAAACCTAGAAATTTTGTTGTAGTATATGGTCCTTGGACATTACTTGGGTCAATGGTTCATTCTGGGTGTAAGAAATTCAATTAACTCTGTTCTTCCCAGTTATCACCATAAAGAGTATGCCATCAATACAGGAAATGCTTGTTTGTGTATGTGTTGTTTTCTTGGAAGGCTTGGATGTTTTGTGTTAGAAAGTTGTGGGCTCTTACTGATGTATACGATCAGTGAACTGATACTGTCTGCCTTCCCATATGCGGGCAAGCATGGATTGGCTCTCCTCATCAATGGGAACAGCAATGAACATGTCAGATATGTCTATCAGTATGTAATAAGTTGCTGATCTAGTAGTAATATTGATTATAATGCCTATATCTGAGAGTGCTCCCTCAATTTTGAGAGAGTATTTAACTTCCTATTATCTACAGTGAGTCTATATGACAGGCCAGACTGGATTGTTACATGGCAAAATAATAAGGACAGTAATTTGTTCCTTTAGGAGTTCCTGAATGTTTCCCTTAAATTTTGTATGTCCTATTACATCTAGTCCAAGAATGTTTTCTAAATTGGAACCAATAAGGCTTTTATCCTTAATGAGTGATCTATCATCAACTGTTAGGAATCTATATACCATTGTCCCGGGGTTAATTTTCTTCTTAATACTTCAACTAATTCCTTTTTTATTGTTAAAGTTTTCTAAATTAGTAGGATAACCTAGTGTAATTGTTACCTAGGACCATATATCTAGCAACATAGTGATACATGTAGCATTTTTACTTATAAAGGTGGCTTCTACTGATATGGCCAGGTTACCAGGTGATTTTCTCCAGCCTGGGCCAAGAGACAGAGACTGCCAAGTCCCCGTGGGGTTTGGTCTCCTTTAGTTTGTCTATTAATGGGATTAAGCTTTAAAAAGGGGTATTTACAACAAATGGGTCAGTGGGTCTATATGTGAGTTTATTTTTCTTAGGTCTATTTACTCTAGGAGCTGGTTGTTTCCATTTCTCTGATATTGAATATATGTAATTTCTGGGGTTTCTATTTTTATAATTTGTTATAAAGGGTGCTAGTTTAAATGGTTTAGGTGGCCAAATGGATCTTGCGTACTTAGTTCTAAATGGCCTATTTTGATTAGGTATTTACATTTGGTGTAGGCCTGTTTTGTCTATATACTTGTGTTAAATCTATAGCCTTTCTCTAGACTTAGTTCTCCAGCTGTTTTTATCAAATCAATCAGTTGTCCTGTGTTTCTGGCATCTGAAAATACTATAAATAATGCTTTTCTGTTATATGGGGGCTCAGGTTTTAGACTGACCTTTTCAATTTGTTCTGTTGCTTCCACATATAGCTGTGAGGGTGTCCCTTATCATGAATCACAATTAATAGTTCTAAGTTCATATTAGTAGCTTCCCCTGCTGTTCTCAATGGATATGTTTCAAGGAATAATAGGTTAGGTAGAGACCATCTTAATCTCCAGGTTGTTGCTACTCAAAGATCTTTATAAATTGATATTATTTTCTCCAAATAATCAAAGGCATCAATTTGTGTTAGCATCAGTGGTAATGGGCCCAAACTGCACAATCTCTCTTCCTGTGCAGAAGGTTTTCTTTTGGACCATGGATCTAATAGTCACTGGGTTTCTGTGTCCAAATCAGTTTGTTGGAATTCTAATTTTTGTCACTTTTAGTCTAGTAAAGCTCTCTTCAGTGACCCTGATTCATCCCATATTGTCAAAGATTAATTGGCCATAAAATTGTGGGTTTATTTCCAGGTTTTCTATTCTGTTCCATTGATCTATGTGTCTATTTTTGTGCCAGTACCACCCTGTTTTGATTACTACAGCTTCGTAATATAACTTGAAGTCTGAAATTATGATACCTCCAGCTTTGCATTTCTTTTTCAAAACTGATTTAGCAATTTGGAGTCTTGTAGTTCCATATAAATTTTAGGATTGTTTGTCCTAGCTCTGTTGGTATTTTGATAGACATTGCATTAAATCTAGATTGCTTTGGGTAGTATAGACATTTTAACAATATTTGTTCTTCTCGGTCATGAGCATGGAATGTCTTTCCATTTCTTTTGTTTCACCTTCAATTTCTTTCATCACTGTTTTATAGTTTAGAGTGCAGGTCTTTCACTTTGGGTTTATTCTTACGTGTTTTGTTATTTTTGGTGCAATTATAAATGGGATTTTTTTCTCTTGATTTCTCTCTGCTGTTTCATTATTAGTGTATAGAAATACAAAAGATTTCTGCACATTGATTTTGTATCCTGTGACTTTATGGAATTCATTTATTCTAGTGGTTTTTTGGTGGAGTCTTCTGGGTTTTTTAAATATAGTATCATCTGCAAAAAGTGGAAGTTTTACTTCTTCCTTACCAATTTATATGCATTTTATTTCTTTTTGTTGTGTAATTGCTATGGCTAGGACTTCCAGTACTATAGTGAATAAGAGTAGGGAGAATGACCATCCCTGTCTTCTTGTTCCTGACCTTAGGGGGAAACGTCTTAATTTTTCCCCATTGAGTATGATGTTCACTGTGGGTTTTCCACAGATGACCTTTATAATGTTGAGGTATATTCCCTCTAAACCTACTTTGTTGAGGTCTTTTATCATGAATGGATGTTGTATTTTGTCAAATGTTCTTTCTGCATCTACTGAAATGACTTTATGGTTTTTTCCTTTCTTTAATTGATGTGATGTAACATGCTGACTGATTTGCGAATATTGAACCACCCTTGTATCCCGGGGATAAATCCAACTTGATCGAGGTCAATGATTTTTTAATGTATTGTTGGTTCTCTTTACTAGTATTTGTTGAGAATTTTGCATATGTTTGTCAGAGATACTGGACTATAGTTTTCTTTTTTTGTAGTGTCTTAATCTGGTTTTGGTTTCAGGGTAAAGATAACCTCATAGAATGAATTTGGAAGCCTTCCTTCCTCTTCTATTTTTTGGAATAGTTTGGGAATAGGTATTAACTCTCCTCCTTTAAATATTTGGTAGAATTCACCTGTGTAGCTGTGTGGTCCTGGACTTTTGTTTTTTGGGAGTTTTCTGATTATTGACTAAATCTCCTTGCTGGTAATTGATCGTCAAATTTTCTAATTCTTTCTAACTCTTCAGTTTTGGTAAGCTATATGTTTTTAGGAATTTATCCATTTCTTTAAGTTGTCCAATTTGTTGGCATACAGTTTTTCATAATATTCTCTTAGAATTATTTGTATTTTTATGATGTTGGTTGCTATTTCTCTTTCATTTGTAATTTTGTCTGAATTCTTTCTCTCTCAATAAGTCTGGCTAGAGGTTTATGAATTTTATCTTTTCTGGTTCCATTTATCTCTTCTGATTTTTTAGTATCTATATCATGTATTGCTGCTTTAATCATTATTTCCTTCCTCCTGCCAATTTTAGGTTTTGTCTGTTCTTTTTCTAGCTCCTTTAGGTGTAAGGTTATGTTGTTTGAGATTTTTCTTACATCTTAAGGCATGCCTGTATTGCTGTAAACTTTCCTCTTGGAAAGGTTTTAGAACATTCTGTTTTCATTTTCATTTGATTCCATGTACTTTTGGATTTCTTCTTTGATTTCATGGTTGACCCATTCATTGTTTAGTAGCATATTGCTGAAACTTCATGTATTTGTGGTCTTTCCAGATTTTTCCTTGTGACTGACTTCCAGTTTCATAATGTTGGTCAGGAAAGATGCATGGTATGACTTCAATCTTTTTGAATTGGTTGAGACTTGTTAATATGTGATCTATTTTGGAGAACATTTCATGTGCACCTGAAAAGATTGTGTAATCTACTGTTTTAGGATGGAATGTTCTAAATATATGTTCTAAATCCATCTGGTAGAGTGTGTCATTCAAAGCCATTTTTTCCTTACTGATTTTCTGAGTGGATTATCTATTGATATAAGTGGGGTGTTCAAGTCCCCTACTATTACTGTATTACATAATTACTATATGTAATTATACATAAATTACTGTATACTTATGTGTTATTAACTGTTTTATGTATTTAGATGCTCCTATGTTGGGTGCATAAGTATTTATAATCATATCTTCTTGTTAAATTGTCCTGTAGTGTCCTTCATTGTCTCTTGTTAGTCTTTGTTTTACAGGGTTTTTTAAAAGATTTTTTAAATTATTTGACAGAGAGAGAGAGAGCATGCACACAAGCAGAAATAGGCAGAGTGGCAGGCAGAGGGAGAAACAGTCTCTGCTGAGCAGAGAGCCCGATGCAGGGCTTGATCCCAGGACTCTGGGATCATGATCTGAGCTGAAGGCAGCTGCTTAACCAACTGAGTCACCCAGGTGCCCCTAAAGTCTTTGTTTTAAAATCTATTGTGTTTTAAAATCTATTTTGTCTGATGTAAGTATTGCCACTCTAGCTTTTTTTTGAAATGTATTTGCATGTTAGAAGTTTTCCATCCCTTCACTTTCAATTTGCAGGTGTCTTTAGGTCTAAAATTAGTCTTCTGTAGGCAGCACAGAGATGGGTCTCATTTTTATATCCATTCTGTAACCCTATGTGTTTTAACTGGAGCATTTAGTCTATTTAAATTCCAAGTAATTATTGATACGTACTTATTGTCATTTTACTACTTGTTTTGTGGTTGTTTCTAAAGCTTTTCTTGATCCTTGTCTTTCTCACTTTCATAGTTTGCTCATTTGTTTTAGTGATATATTTGGATCTTTTTAAAGTATTTTTATTTTTGCACATGCACAGATGTATGTGCGCATGAGAGAGAGAAAGAGAGAGATGCACACATGAGCAGAGGGGAGGGGCAGAGAGAGAGGCAGCCTCCCTGATGAGCAGGGAGCCCAATGCAGGACTTGATCCCAGGAACTTGGGATCATGATCTGAGCTGAAGGTAGATGGTTAGCCAACTGAGCTACCCAGGCCCCTGGACTTCTTTCTCTTTATTCTTAGCTCTGTATTAGGGTTTTTGGTGTGAATACCATTAGGTTTGCATGTAACATCTTCTGCATAACAGTCCAAATTAAGTTGATGGTTGTTTTTAAGTTTGAACTCATTCATGTCATATTTTACAGCCTTTTGTTTTGTGAGTTCCTTGGCTGATTCTTTTAAAGAAATATTCATCCTTCTTTTTTTGTGTTTCCCACTTTCATATTGTCACTTTTGGTCTTTACTTCCCACTCAAACAGTCCTCTTTAATATTTCTTGCAGGGCTGGTTAGTGGTCACAAACGCCTTTAGTTTTTGTCTGAGAAACTTTTTATCTCTCTATTCTGAATGACAGCCTTCCTGGATACTGTATTCTTGGCTGCAAGTTTTTCCTATATGGCACTTCAAATATGTCATACTACTCCCTCTGGTTTACAAAGTTTCTGTTGAAAAATCCACTGATAGCTTCATGGGGTTTCCCTTGTATGTAATTGTCTTTTTTTGTCTTGCTGCTTTTTAATTTTTTTATCACTACATTTTTCCATTTTAATTACAGTATGTCTTGGTGTGGATATGCTTTTGTTCATTTTGCTCGGGGTGGGGGAGGGTTCTCTATGTCCCCTGGATCTATTCATCTCCTTCCCTAGATCAGGGAAGTTTTCAGCTATTATTTCTTCAAATATGTTTTCTGCTCCCTTTTCTCACTATGAGTGTTATTATATTTGATGGAATCACTGAGCTCTCTATGTCTATTCTCATTTTGCATAATTCTTTTCTCTTTTTTGTTTAGCTTGATTACTTTCCATTACTCTGTCTTCTAGGTCATTAATTTATTCTGCTTCTTCCAGGCTGCTGTTCATTCCATCAGCATGTTTCTCATTTGATTTACTAAAACTTTCTCTCTGCTATATTACTCCTTATCTCTGTATTAAAGGTGTCACTGATGTCTCCCACTCTTCTCTCAAGTTTAGTGAGTATCTTTATGATCATTACTTTAAATTCTCCATCAAGCATGTTACCCCTATGTTTCACTTAAAAACTGACTGTGGCGTTGTTCTGTTCCTTCATTTAAGGCAAATTCCTTGGTGTTATTTTCTCTAAGGCTCTGTGTATTAGGAAAGTCAGCTATATGTCCTGTTCTTAAGTATAATGGCCTTATGAAGACGAGGTTCTATAGTGCCCTGCAGTGTAGTGTCTCCTCTTTCCCAGGGCCTAGCACTTCTGGGAGTGTCTGTGATGTGTGTTGCCTGTACTTCGCTGTTGTGTCCTGGCCACTTTATCCTTCAGGCCAGTCATCTGGAGAGCCTCTCTTTGCCTATTATGGGTCATGTTTGGTCCCTGACCTGAGTGTGGCATGTTTTAATGAGGTGTGCTCTGGTCTGCTTGTAAAATGAGACCTGTCACCACTGCCACCAGAAATGAGGCCCTGCAAAACTTCTAGGCTGGAAGATAAAGTGTTGGCAAGGGGTTGGGGCGATCTTCTTGGGGATTGGGCCCCCAGCACTGAGACTGAGGTAAGCATGACTAGAAAGAGTGGTTCCACCACAGCATGGGGAATGGTGTTTTGTCTAAGGTAGGTAGTGAGTGTTGGTGCTGTGCTGGTTCCCATAGGTGGCCCTGTGCTTAGGTGAAGGGCAGAGGGAAGGGCCATGGGCCCTGCCAGTTCCTTTGTTCTGGTCTCTCCATGAATGCTGCCTCTCTGGGACATGCTCTGAGCTGAGCAAATAACCTCCACACTGTGTGCTCCAGGAACTCTTCATATCACAGTTTCCACATTGTATGTTCATGGGTTGTTTGCCCTGCATTTTCTCCAAAAGCACCCCCAATACCATCTGGGTTTTTCCCAAGGCAAGCCTGCTGATCTTAAAAATTCCTGGCTTGAAGCCCTGTTAGTTGCAAGAATTCATGAAATTCAACCTCTCTTGCTTTCCAAGCCAAACTGCTATGGGAATTTGTCTTTGTGTGGGATCCCCTGTGTGCTACACTATCTCTCACCCTTCTCTGGAATCAGCTTCCTCCCCATTGCAGCAACCATGATCCCTTACTCTCCCAAAGTGTGTCTCCACATTTCCTACCTTCTTCTATGTGGCCTCTTTTCTACCTTTAGTTGTGGAGTTTGTTCTTCCAGGTTTCAGGTTGATTTCTGGGGTATTTGGGATAATCTGATAGTTTTCTAGTTGTATTCATGGGACAAGGCAAGCCTAGGTCCTCCTACTCTGCTGCCATCTTCCCTTAACCCTTTGTTGCTCTTTCTCTTTTTTTAAAGATTTTAAGAATCTCTGTACCCCATGTGGGGCTCAAACCCATAACCCCAAAACCAAGATGCTCTACTGACTGAGTCATCCAGCATCTCCTCTGTTATTCTTTTTAATACAAGATATAACAGAGTTGATCAAGCCAAAATCTGGAATTTCCTTAATTTTAAGTTTTATCCAAACTAAATCCTCAGTAAGTCTCCAGGAATCCTCAGAAGTTAATATATAACCTGTTTGACCCTTAAACCACCTGTTGAGTAATTTTAATAGAGTTAGCTACCAAGGCATATTTGCTCTTTTCTTCCTGTCTTATACAACCATGGTCAAAATGCAACTAATGAATCACTGAATGCTTCCTCAAACACTAATGATGTACTGCACAGTGGCGAACATAAAAAAAAAGTCTTATCATATAAAACTATTTGGAATGCTCTATTAAGTGTCTATAGTATGGTAAAGCATCACAAATAATTATTGTGCCAATGTAGAACCAAATTATATCAGCTGTCAGTTTTGTCCTTTTAAAGGCTGTTTATAATTTCAGTAGGCTGTTATAGATGTTAGTAGTATATTAAGTTCAAAATTTCTCAGTCTGAAAATGGGCCTAACCAGATTTTAGTCAATTATAAATTTAATATAATGCATCAACCTATATTTCAAATTTGGCATGGAATAGGATATATCCCAGAGCACTGGCTAACATTAATTACTACTACTTTGCTTTGGATTATAGGCTACCCAATTGTTTTGCGGGGCAGGGGAGAATAATGGCTAAAGACTTACGTCTTGGAGCTATCAGATGCTATACAAGGACCTAAGGACTATTTTCAATCTGTTGTCCAATAGAGGTTACCAAAACATACCAAAATCAGGTGCCATACCAACAACACAGCGACTGCTGGTGTAAATATTAATGGTTTGTCCTTCTGCCGAAATCAGGCTCTAGTTAAGGCAAATAATTCAGCTTCTTGAGCTAAGAGGACTGCAGTGATTGGTCCTGCTTCAATGTTTTCTGTTAAAGAGACAACCACATAGTCAGCTTGATAGTTTTTTGTTTTATCTTTAAGATACGAACTACTGGCAGACCAGACTAAGTCTGCATCATCAAGTGGTATGAGAAGTCTGTTAGATACAGTCATGAGTTTCATCAGAGGGTAAAGGCAGTAGAGTAGCAGGATTTAAGAAATTATGGCATTTGACAGTAACACTTGAGGGTGAGAGAGAGGAAGTCCATAAGAATTTGATCTGCTAGAGGATAAAGGTTGAGGATGATAAGATGTGAGAACTGGGGCTTTCAGTGTAGCTCTGTGGCATGACAGACCATGCATTCTGTTGTCCTTCCCAGGTGAAGACAGTCAAGAACCAACTTTCAGGATCAACAGGTAGGTTAAAAAGGCATTGCAAAGGTCTCTAATAGTAGAGGTATTGCTATTAGGGGAATGGTTAGGAACAAGGTATGAGGGCTGGATCCTATAGGGTGCTGAGGAATATTAATATTGATTTCCGTGAGGTCCTGTGCAAACTTCCATCCTCTCCCATGTGGTTTATAGACAGGGAGGATAGGGGTGTTACAGCAACTAGTACAGGGAACAATGAAATCTTTTTGTAAATAATCCTTAATGATAGGACAAATTGATTGGTGCTGCTTTAGCTACAGTTACACTAATCTATTTGTGATGGTTTGCTAGAGCTCATAGTAAGTGGCAAGTCCATTTACTTCCATTTAAACATGTAGCACATATCTTGATTTTAGCTGAGAAACTGAGACAAAAGCGGAATAGTCCCACTTCCTCCATGTCCCCCAGCTCCATTTCAAATAACCGTCTTAGTTCCATTTTCTCTCCATTATCACAATGATAGATTAATCATACTTGTTCCAGGCAAGGGGAGGTGAAAGGGATAAAGTCCAAATTTAGTTAAGGTATAACTTTTGCTAAAAAAAACAAAATTCTAGTGCATAAATGTGAAGATCAGCTTGGCTTATTAATGATTCATAATTCGAGCAACATCCTATCCAGCAAGTAGAGAGATGAAATGGAAGGTTTTTATAGGAAGAACAGTGGATCAAGGAAGTTAATAGAAGAAGAAAGAATTGCTTCAGTCCAGGATATCCTTCTTGTTTGTTGGTTTTTAGGGGTGAAGGGATGAACAGATTTTTTTTTTTTTAAATCATGAAGATTATCTCACTACTGCTGATCAGTAAATTTCAGATTGACTTTTGAAAGGTCACTTCTGTGGAGGAGGTTGAAACAGTAATTAAGTCTTGTTTTATTGGTGTGAGGAACAAAGAACTCCATTTTGGACTTATTTAACATTTATAGGAGTTGGTACCCAGGAGGGACAATTTAGCCAACCTGGAGCTGAAGTCCAGCTGTTAGTGCAAAAGTCTCGTGTTGCTAGAGCTAGGGAACTAGCTAGGGAAAAAGGGCAGATGATCTTTGCAGGGACACTGCATGACTTTCGCAATTGCCAGTAAAGAATCATCTTAACCTTGGTAGGAGCCAACCGCCTCTAGGTCTTTAAGTGTCATTTTAGATTAGCAAAGTGTACTCTTGCCCAAACCAAACTCTCAAGATTAGTCCTCATAAACTCTCAGTATTTATAACCTAATGTCCCCTTGTCATACTTGTTTTGCTTCTTCATATGTTTTTATTGACAAGCCTATGGCCAGGACCCCCAGCCACTGAGCTATTAAGTTCTCATGGGTGAGAACAGATGAAATGATGACATCCTGACACAATGTACTTCATTCTTATATCAAAACAGCTTCCAGAAATTTTTTTTATCTTTGTTATAAATGGATTTGAAATCACATCATATTAATACACCAAAGGTAAAAGCTGAAGGAATCTGGACTCTCTTGCCAGGAGGGGCCAGGTGGGCTGGCCAAAGTATCTTTGATTCCTAGTAAACCCAGGACCCCAATAGGAAATCAGCCTAAAAATGTGGACTGACTGTTGCCAGTTTAAAAACGACCACCTCCTCTGAAAGATTTACAAGGGGTTGGGCTTTCTGCACTCTGAAGGCTGTGCTTGTGGCTAGGAACCAGGCCTGTAGGACCTCAGTCTCCCAAGGCCAGCTTTTTTCCCCCTCCTATTAATCTGTTCAGTGTTCATTTAATTCTCAGGTCAACTAGAAGAACCTTGAAGGATAAATTAAAATTTTTCCTGCCCAACCCATGACAAGGTATGTATTGAGCATGCACATACAGCTCAGTTCAGGGTACACAGGGAACTTGAACAGGGTAGAGTCCTGACAGGCTAGGTCATTGGAAAGGGCTATTGGGGGTTCAATTCCAAGGCCTAACCTACATAACTGTGTATATTCTCCCTGAAGACAGACCTGTAGGAAACTAGACTACACTGTCAGGATGGGGCCTGGAAGACTGATAGGCTATCCTCCAAAAAAGCAACAACTGGGAGGCTTGATTATGGGTCCTATTCTGGCAAGATAGTCTAGTTTCCTCCAGCACGACTTCAGGGGAAATACGTACTTTTGTTTACACTGGGGCTTGGAAGGAGGCAGATGCCACAGACCCCCAAGAGCTCACTCTTGAGACCTGGATTCTCTCAACACAGTCCAGTTCCAGGTCATTTGCTTCTCTGACCTGTGTGGTGAGAGCACAGGCAGTGTTCACCCCAACAGCCAGGTGTGGGTGGCCAGGGCCCTCCAGAGCTGTGGAGCTAGGGCTGATATACAGCCACCTACACAGCCTCCAGGATGAAGGAATCCCACCCCTGAAAATCTTTGAGGCAATAGCTTCTAAATGGTGACAGAGCCCATTTGGCCTGGCTGCCTGATGGGGTCCTAGGTTTATCAGTATAGGGAATCAGGGCCACCCAGAATGTTCTGCAATTGCATATTAATTATTTTGAATTAAAGTTACTTTGAATTAAAGTTACTTAAGAAATGTCCAGTGCAGGAAGAACACAGTGACCCTCCTTTGTTTCCTGAAAACCGACAATAAATCTCCCATGTGAAAGTTATCCTCTTCTACCAAGAAACAGACATCCCTAGAGTCAGAGACAAGGAATTCCAAGCTGAAGAAACCAATAGTAACAAAACTTTGTTACTTTTATGAACTTACTATCCCAGCCCAAATTCCTTACTAATTGAAGCTCCATATAGAAAAGCTGCATCCTTCAGTCATTTCTTTGGGTCTCAATTTTAATATTGGGTTTTGTGCATACATAAACTCTTTTTTCTCCTGTTTGTCTGTGTTAATTTAATTCTCAGGCCAGCTAGAAGGGCCTTGAAGGGTACAAGAAAATTTTTCCTGCCCCACAGATGGCATCATCTGCAAGATAAACTCTACCTGGACACCACTGCAGCTGAGAAATCCTGAGACATCTGATAAGCCCATCAACCCCCAGCTCTCTGCCTGTAGGGTCTAATGTATGTGAGAATGGTGAGAAATCTTTCTCTCTTTGTAACTTGGATTAGCAAGAGAAAATATTTGTGGAACTAGTTTCTTGAGCTTATGGACTTTGGAAAATTTGGCAGAATACTCTTGGTTTGACAATTTCATTTTCTCCCAGAGATGGTCACTGTTTACCTTTATCTCTCTCTCTCTCTCTTTTTTTTTTTGGCATTTGTCATAAAAAGGAATTACCATAAGACATAATGCAGGACTCTTAAGCCTGCTGTTCAAGTGAGCCTCACAGACTGGTGATTTCAGAGTTCTCCTCAGACTCATCTGCTTGGACAAACTTTGCTATAGGTCCCCTGTATAAAATCCAAATAATTTTTTTTTTTTTTTTTGGTCTTAGTCTATGTTCTAAGAGCTTGGCTTTACTATCAGTGAGAATATTCTCTCTGGTCTCGGCCACCCAGGTAAGTATACCCTCTGGATGGCAAAATAGAGTGGGGTTCCAAGATCCACAGGTACAAGTAGCATTCTCCTTGTCCAGCCATGGCAGATCTCAGGGGCGGTTGTCATAACAAAAGTCCGTTATAGGCTGTGACCTTTTATCTTAAACATCTTTGCTCATTGGTACTGGGAAAGTCCCATTCTGCCTGATGACACAGATTAGCAGGTCTAGGACTGGAGGCATCTCATGTTTTCATGGGAGACCAGACTTGTTTTCACTATACCATCCTTACTACCTGTGGAACAAAGGCTTTTGCTTTCTTAGACTATTTTTGGGAGTACACTTTTGGATCATGGGGAGCTACATCATCCATGCCCTCTCCAGGGATGCCTCTTGTGTCCATGATCTAAACATGGAAAGTTATCTCTAGTCTTTCCATAAAAAGTCGTATTGGTTTGAGTCACTATTAAGAAGATCCTAATCATCAGTGGCCAGATAATGGATCCTTGAAGTTGGCTATGTTTGAAAGAAAAAAATTTCTTGCACGGGGTTCTTAATTGTCTTATTAGTATAACAGTTAGCCTTAGGGACTCTCTTTGACAAGATGAGAGAACAGACACTAGACTTAAGACAAAAATTAATGTCCACATCCAAGCTAAATTCTCCTTATCAAAATCTGGCCCCATCTGCCTAACTTCCCTTTCCCTACAAGATTTACAGAAAGCACTCTGGCCTAATTTTTTGGTTCAAAGTATACAGGTCACTAATATAAATTCATTTCCTAGCTTTCAGCATTTAACATAAGCTCTCAAAACTAGCATTAAGGTTCACTTTACTTATATTTAATTGGACTTTATAATCAGGCCCCGCCAGCTTTAGGCATTCTTTTTTTTTTTTAAGATTTTATTTATTTGAAAGAGAGAATGAAAGGGGAGAAGCAGACTCCTAGCAGAGCTAGGAGCCCAATGCAGGACTCAATTTCAGGACTCCCGGATCATGACCTGAGCAAAAGGCAGTGGCTTAACCAACTGAGCCACCCAGTTGCCCAGCTTTAGGCATTCTTATACAATGTCCTTTGAGATGTATTCTAGACTCCCATCACCAAAAACAAACAAACAAAAAAACAAAACAAAAAAAAACAAAAGACCTGTTTCTTGAACAGCAATGTATCTTTTAAATTATAAAGCCCTTTTATCTCCCCTTTCACAAGATCCTACCAAATTTAGAGAGGAATTAGAAAGATTAGTAGCCATTTACAACACCCCTCTCACAGGAAAAACAGATGACCAAATTTTCTCCTAGGCCCTCCTACAAATGATCTGACGTTCAGGGACTAACAGAAGCCAGCATTGAATCATGAACTCAGAATCACATACTCAGAATGCCTTTGTTAAAATGCTTAATAAAGTTCTATCAGGGACTTTCTTAAAACCTTTAATTTAAAAAGCAGGTCAGCCCCTTAATATTTAGGCTGTAACTCAGTTCTGGGGGATTAAAAACAATAATTGTCTTGCAAATCTCTACAAAGCCAGAAATGCAACTTTACAAACAAATTAAAGCCCATCTAGTTTTACCAATGCCTAATCCTCACTTTTTCCTCTCAAAATGCTTACAGATAGTACAGGACCATTCTTATTCAGTAACAATTACCCCAAAAGTCTTAGAGATAAAAACTTGTATTCTTTCTCTCTCCCTCAAAAGCTATGAAGCATATTGTCTTTGAAATGTAAACACAGCCTACAATCACCAAAGACTGAAGGAAAAAAGGAGGGAAGAGGACTTTTTAAGGCACAAACTACTAAAAGGGCCCTTGTGTCCAAACTCTAGCACAGCCTCCTTATGATTACTTCCAGGGACCAATAGAAACACCCCTTCTCTAAGGGGTGCCTCCCCTCTCCCTGCCTGCCTCTCTGCCTACTTGTGATCTGTCAAATAAAATCTTTTTAAAAAATTGAATCAGTAATCAAAAACTCCCAACAAACAGAAGTCCGGGACCATATGGACTCATAGGTGAAATCCATGAAGCATGTAAAGAAGAAGTAACATCTATTCTCCTCAAACTGTTTCAAAAAAATAGAAGAGGAAAGAAAGCTTCCGAATACATTCTACAAGGTCAGCATTATCCTCACACCAAAACCAGGCAAAGGCAGCACAAAAAAAGAAAACCACACGCCATTGTCCCTGATGAACATAGATGTGAAAAAATCCTCAACAAATTATCAGCAAACTACATTCAACAATCCATTAAAAAAGATCATTTGCCATGAGCTAGTGGGATTAATTCCAGGGATTCAAAGATGGTTCAATATCATAAATGATACACCACATCAACAAAACAGAGAATAAAACTCTTATGATCACCTAAGTAGATGCAGAAAAAGCATTAAACAAAATTCAACATGATTTCATGATAAAAACTCTTAAAGTAGGCTTAGAAGGAATAGCCTTGCACATAATACAGGCCATACGTGAAAAAGCCACAGATAATGTCATACTCAGTAGTGATAAATTTTCATCTAAGATCAGGAACAAGATAAAGATGTCCATGCTCACCACTTTTATTAAACATAGTATTGGATGTCTAAGCCACAGATAAGAAAAGGCATCCAAACTGGTAAGAAAGAAGTCAAACTGTCACAATTTGCAGATGACATACCCTATACATAAAAAATCCTGAAGACTCCACCAGAACCTATTAGAAGTAAAAATAAATTCAGTAAAGTTGCAGGATACAAAATGAATACACAGAAATTAGTTGTTTCTATACACTTATAGGAAGTAGAAGGAGAAACTAAGAAGACATTTCCATTTACAATTGCACCAAAAAGAAAATACCTAGGAATAAACATAACAAAGATGAAAGACTTGTACTCGGAAAACTACAAAGCGTTGGTAAAAGAAATTGAAGATAAGACAAATGGAAACATATTCCGTACTCTTGGACTGGAAGAAATACCACCGTCCGAATGTCCATACTACCCAAAGTGGTCTACAGATTCAGTGTAAACTCTACCAAAATACCAGTAGCATTTTTCACAGGACTAGAAAAAATAATACTAAGTTGTATATGGAACCACAAAGATCCCAAATAGCCACAGCAATCTTGAGAAAAAAGTACTAAGCAGGAGGTATTAAAATCCCAGATTCCGGGGCACCTGGGTGGCTCAGTGGGTTAAAGCCTCTGCCTTCGGCTCAGGTCATGATCCCGTATTGGGCTCTCAGCTCAGCGGGGAGCCTGCTCCCACCTTTCTCTCTCTGCCTGCCTCTCTGCCTACTTGTGGTCTCTGTCAAATAAATAAATAAAATATTTTTTTAAAAATCCCAGATTTCAAGATAAACTACAAAGCTGTGGTAGTTGAAATAGGATTGAAACAAATATAGACACACAGATCACTAGAACAGAGACCCCAGAAATAGGCCCGCATTTACATGGTGAATTAATCTACAACAAAGGAGGCAAGAATATACAATGGAGAAGGGACAGTTTCTTCAATATATGGTGCTGGGGAAACTGGAAAACTACTTGCAAAAGAATGAAACTGGACCACTTTCTTACACCATACCCCAAAATTAACATAAAATGGATTAAAGACCTAAATGTGAGACCTGAAATCATAAAACTGCTAAAAGAAAACATAGTCAGTAATCTCCTTGACTTTGGCCTTGGCAACATCTTTCCAGATATGTCTCCTGAGGCAA
The DNA here is from genome assembly GCA_003697995.1 of Taxidea taxus jeffersonii. Classification (NCBI taxonomy): domain Eukaryota; kingdom Metazoa; phylum Chordata; class Mammalia; order Carnivora; family Mustelidae; genus Taxidea; species Taxidea taxus. The sequence goes on from RCUC01168855.1 coordinate 82,101, forward strand.
GGGCAAAAAAGCAGAAATAAACTCATACCAAAATAAAAATCTCTTGCATAGCAAAAGAAAGCATCAACTAAATGAAAAAGCAACCTGCTGACTGGGAGATGTTTGCAAATGATATATCTGATAAAGGTTAATATCTTAAAAATACATAAAGAACTTATATAACACCAATGAAGAAAAAAAATCTGATTTAAAACGGGCAGAGGACCCAAATAGCTGTTTTTCCGAAGAAGATATAAAAGATATAAAGATGGCACACAGGCACATGAAAAGATGTTCAACATCACTGATCATCAGAGAAATGCAAATCAAAACCATATGAGCTATCACCTTCCACCAGAATGGCTAGAATAAAAAACAGAAAGTAAGTGCCATTGAGGATGTGGAGAAAAATTGGTACAGCCAATAATGATAAACAGTATGGACTCTCCTAAAAAATAGAAATACCATATGATCTAGTAATTAGTGGGTACTACCCAAGGAATACAAAAACACTAATTTAAGAAGATATATGCATTGCTATGTTCATTGCAGCATTATTTGTAATAGCCAAGATTGGAAGCAGCCCTATTGTCTATGGATAGACCAATGGATAAAGAAGATGTGGCATATATATGCCATGGGCTATTATGCCCCATAAGAAACAATGAGATCTTGCCATTTGCAGCAACATGGATGAACCTAGAGGGTATTACGCTAAGGGAAGTAAATCAAAGAAGGACAAATACCATATGAAATTAAAAAAAAAAAAGAATTGAAGAAACAAAAGCAGACACAGACCCATGAATACAAAGAACAAACTGATGGATGCCAGAGGAATTCTGGGATGGGCAAAACCAGTGAAGGAGAGTGGGTAGTACAGGTTTCTAGTTATGAAATAAGTCACAGGAACAAAAAGTAGAGCATAGGGAATATAGTCAGTGGCAACAGTGTTGTATGGTGACAGATGGTAGCTACACTTGTGAGCATAACATACGGAGCTGTCCAATCATTATGTTGTACATCTGAACCTAATATAACATTGTATATTAGCTATACTTCAATTTAAAATAGGGGCTAAGGCTTTTTACAGTTTAACTTTCTGTATTTGCCTGCAAAGTCTTTAATTGCTACCATTTAAATGGATAGCTAAATGTTTTATAATGATCTGCAATGCTATTTGATCCAATGTCCAAACACTTGTTTTTTACAAAGTTCCCCAAGTCACATTTATTTATTTATCTAGCTATCTATTTATTTATAAGGATTTATTTATCTATTTGTCAGAGAGAGGGAGAGAGTACACAGGCAGGCAGAGGGAGAAGCAGGCTCCCTGCCGAGCAAGGAGCCCAATGTGGGACTCGATCCCAGGACACTGGATCATGACCTGAGCCTAAGGCAGCTGCTTAACCAACTGAGCCACTCAGGTGTCCCCCAAGTCACATTTTAAAATGAAGTCTTTTGATCCTAAACTAAATTTGCAATTTCCAGAGGGTCCCTGGAAAATTTCCAAGACTTTGTCTTCATAAAAGAGAGATGTTAAATTAGACATATTTGGTACATTCAATTACAGGAGAAGCATTGTCAAGTAAGAGATGCTACACCTTTTTTTTGTGTAAATATATGTTAAGGTAAGTGTTCTAGAAATTATATGAAACTCTTAGAAATCTGCTATGTACCGGTATGTTATCAGTTGTGATTTTGGTTATTGTCTTGAAATATAGTGTGTCCCAGAAATAATCAAATTTCCTTGTCAGTTGCACTGTAATAAACTAATCAGATTTTTGCCATTATCACTTTCAAGACTGTCATTTACAGTTATAGTTTTACTGACACTTTTGCAAAATGTTTCATCTTCAAGGAGATTCAGGGAAAAGACTGACAAGTACTCTAGAATAAAGCTCTCTAATAACTTTAACATCATACTTTTGAACTAAGAATTTACAGAAGTCTACTGAAGAAACTGATAGCCTCATAAAGTATTTTTAAAAGATTAGTATCAAGTATTAATTACATGGGGCTGAATAAACTAATGAAGATGATTGTAATTAGCATGACATTTTGTCTGATATATTGCTGGTTCCTTGTTTTATTTTCCAGTTACAAGAGGACCTTTCCTCTTAAGCTAACTGTGACTTCCAGCAATTTGTAAGTTTACCTTTGTAAACAGAATTGAAATATTTATCTTTTTCTCCCTACCTGATCCCTCCAGAATTCTCAGTGAGTATGCTTATGTTTTCTTGGCAATATATTTATTTGCATAAGTCCAGTTAGAATCTGTTCTCCTTATAACAGGACACCATTGCAAACATTGCTATAATGCCAAGGTTGTGACTAGAAGGTCATATTTGAGAGAAAAATGTATAGACTCAGATATGAACAGACACCTTTAAGGGACTAAGATTAACTTTATGGAGCCAATAAGAAGCCTCTTGAAAAATCAGCCTGATACCTTGCTTCCAGGATTCCTCGCAGCCTTACCAGGCAAGCAAAGATTACTCCCTCACAGGAGCCGGTAACTCAGGATATTTTTAGGACCTCAAGAAGAGATCAAGTAACCCAAATCTATAGGTATTGCAGGTGAAGTCTGATAGCAAGTACTTGGCTTGGTTTCTTAGCTTCAAGAGGCTATTAGAGTTCAATCTGGGGACTTCTGGGGTTCAAGACGGTGATGTAGGAAGACTGTGAACTCTCATCCTCTGTAGAACATACCAAATTATACCTATTAATAAAACAGTGTCTCCTAAAGAACTGAAGGCTGACTGTACAGCTAATGAACCAAAGACAGAACAGCTAGAGACACAGAGACGTAGTAATGAAGGGAACCCACACCTCCAGTGCGGCAAAACTGTGGTAAGAAGGGATAGTACTGAGGGACTGGGAACAGATCACTCTGTGCTTGGGCATAGAAAAAAAAACCATGCAGCTTAAAAGAGCAACTAGCATATCAGAGACCACGCTAGACCTCTGAGGAGTGGCAGAGGACCTGCGGGGATGTTCTCCAGGCCAGAGGAACTGGACAACCTTAGGGTTTATGCTCCCACTCCCCCTTCAGAGCCTAGACAAGAACAGGGTCCAGACACCACCATGGCACATTCCATCATCTCAGGGAGCTTACAACTTGAGCCAGCCCCACTGTCCACAAGCCCATACCAGCACTAGATGCATGGGACATAGAAAAAAAGACCTGTGGTTTAAAAGGACTGAAAAATTGTAGGAATTCTCTCCACCTTGATCTCAAAAGCCCAGACCAGGGCAGGGTCTGGCTAACAGAAAGGGCTGGTTCAGATGCCTAACTGGAGGGCCCTGATGCCATAACCGAAAGGTCAGATTATCACAGGGAGCCTGCAACTTCAGCAAGCCCAAGGTCCTGAAGCCCACACCAGCCCTGGTGGGGTCGGGGCACAGAAGAAAAAAGCCATATTTAAGAGGGCTGAGGAACTGCAGGAACATACTCTCTCCACCCACCTCTCTCTCCCAGCTAGCCTACTCAGGTCTGGCTCAAGAAGCGCTTCCAACATCAGTGACCCCAGGGTCCACAAGCCTACACCGGTCGCCCTGTGTTGTTGGGGCAAGAAAAGAAGCTATGGTTTTGTGTTTCTTTTAATTTTTACTATTTTACTTTTTACTCTTTAAAATTTGTCTTGCTCTGTTTTTATTTTATTTTTCTTTTTGGCTCTGTTCTTTTAAAAAAAATTTTTTTTATTTATTCGTTTGAGAGAGAGAGAGCAAGTGAGAATGAGCAGCAGGTAGGGTTGAGGGAGAGGGAGAAGCAGACTCCCTGTTGAACAAGGAGCCCAATACAGCACCCTGGGATTACGACCCAAGCCAAAGACAGGTGGCCCAACAGACAGCAACCCCAGGCACCCGGGTTTTGTTCTTTCTTGTTCTTTTTTTCTTCATTTCTTGTTTTTCTTTTTGTTTCTGTTTATGTAATTATTATTTTTCCTTTATTATCTCCATAAAAAGCCACAGTTAAAAAGAGTAACTAGCATTGCAGCCACAGCTCCAGCCGGCCAGCAAAGTCACCAAGACACACAATCTGCATAGACATCACCATACATGAGACCACTCCTTCAGCTTTAGGAGAAGTGGCTGTTTTACTTAATACACAGGAAGAAAAAACACACAAACAAAATGGGGAAACGGAATAATATGCTCCAAAAGAAAAAAGAAGAAAAAAACTCAGAAAAAGAATAAAGCAGAGATAAGGAGAAAAGAGAAGATGGCAGAGGGGTAGGGGACCTTAGGTTTGTCTCGTCCCTTGAATACAACTAGATAGTTATCAAATCATTCAGAACATCTAAGAAACCAGTCAGAGGTCTGACAAAACAAATGCTGCACATCTGCAAGTAGAGAAGTGACCATTTTTTGGAAGACCAGGAGACCTGAATCCGTGGGCAGAGGGAGGGAGCCTGCTTAAGCAGACTACCGCAAAGTGGTATCAGCAGCAGAGTGCAAAATCGGAATGTTTAGCAGCCCACTATAGTGGGGGGTGGCATGCCTGGCTTGAATGTGCTCAGATGGTGAAGCTGGGTGGAATCTAAGCTGTGTCAGCATGATCTGAGGATCCCCTGGATCACAAGAAGAAAGGGAGGTGTCTAGGTGCAGCAGAGTTCCCAGGCATAGGAGTGGGGAAGCCTGCTAAGAACAGGGAGTCTCCATACAGGCTTTTTGCTCTGTGCTGCCATAAACTGCAAACTGCTGGGCAGTCCTGCGACCACTTTCCGGGGAGGGGTCCAGCAAGACGCAGAACCCTGGTGAGACATCCCTCTTTCCCCAGGAATAGCTCGGGCCCCTAAAATTTGCAGTTTTGAATCTCAATCACATGCCTGAGATAAAAACTCTGGGTCACAGGCTGGGTGAACACAAAGTTTTGATGGACACTGGAGATATAGGAGTGATTGACTGCTTTTCTGTGAGGGCTCAATGAACAGTGTGGGGAGCAAATTTTTAACTCCAGGACTACAAAGTGGGGTACTACCATATTCATTCCTACTATAGGTGCTGAAAGCCTTCGGGGGCAAAACAGCATCACCTAGTGGAGTCTGGAGCTGCTTACACCAAGCCCTGCCTTCCTGGCATCCTGAGGCACTTGTCCACTAGGGCAAGTCCACCTGAGAATCTGTGCAATAGGCCCCTCCCCAGAAGACCAGCACAAATAATTCCCTCCCACAAGATTACTAATTATCGAGGGGTGCAAAGGTTCAGCAATAGGGGAAAATAGTATCTAGTATTCTTTGTGTTTTTATTCTTTAATCTTTTATTATTTTCTTTTCAGTTTTCTTATTTTTCATTTATTTTTAAATTTTTTACATATACTTTATATATGTATTTTAATTTTTTGGTGGCTTTCACTGTACTTTATTTTGCATTGTTTATATATTTTTCTTATTTGGCAATCTAGTTTTTGGGGTTAAGATTTTATTTATTTATTTGAAAGAGAGAGCACATGTGCACAAGCAGGGGGAGCAGCAGGCAGATAAAGAAGCAGGCTCTCTGCAGATCAAGGAGCCTGACACAGGGTTCCATCCCAGGACCCTGGGATCATGACCCAAGCCAAAGGCAGACACCTGATGATTGAGCCAACCAGGTGTCTCTAGTTTTATCTTATTTTGTTTTTTAAGATTTTATTTATTTATTTGACAGAGAGAGAGAGAGAGAGAGCACAAGAAACTAGGACCTGGTTATTTCTTTGAAGGAATTAATAAGACTGATTAACCCTTAGCCAGACTTATCAAAAAGAAAAGAGAAAGGATCCAAATAAATAAAACTATGAACGAAAGAGGAAAACTGACATTGAAGAAATACAATTATGAGAATATTATGAGCAATTATATGCCAAAAAATTAAGCAATCTGGAAGAAATGGATAAATTCCTAGAAACATAAACAAACAAAGTCAGAAGATGATGGAGAAGTAGCTGGCTGAGACGACATCAGGCAGCAGGAGATCAGCTAGATAGCTTATCAAACCATTCTGAACACCTACAAATACAACAGGAGATCCAAGAGAAGAAG
>RCUC01168856.1:0-16712 GCA_003697995.1 Taxidea taxus jeffersonii
CCCATTCAGCCTGCTGTGGAGGGGAAAGATTTTATTCCTAATCATCCTGGAGAAATGGAGGAAATTCAAGCATCCCAATCAGGTAAATTTTACAATAGAAATTTAACGGTGTGGGAGGAGTCAAGATGGTGGAGAAGTAGCAGGCTGAGATGACATCAGGCAGCAGGAGATCAGCTAGATAGCCTATCAAACCATTCCGAACACCTACGAATCCAACAGGAGATCGAAGAGAAGAAAAACAATAATTCTAGAAACAGAATATCGACCACTTTCTAAAAGGTAGGACCAGCGGAGAAGTGAATCCAACGCGACGGGAAGATAGACCCCGGGGGGAGGGGCCGGCTCCCGGCAAGCGGCGGAACAACGGAGCACAAAATCAGGACTTTTAAAAGTCTGCTCCACGGAGGGACATCGCTCCAGAGACTAAACTGGGGTGAAGACCTCACAGGGACAGCGTGGACTCAGGTCCCATGGGGTCACAGAAGGATCGGGGGGGTCTGAGCGTCGCAGAGCTCACAGGTATTAGAGCGGGGAAGCCGGCTGCGGAGACAGAGCCGAGGTTTCCTAGTGGTCTGTGACACGGACCGGTGCTCTGTGACACGGACCGGTGCTCTGTGCGAGGGGTCCCCACAAGATCCGGGGAGACTCCGACCCGGGAGAGCTCAGGGATCTACGGGGTTCGGAGACTCCAGGTGGGACTCTGCCAGAGACAGAGACGCTTGGTCACAGGCTGGGTGAGCTCGGAGCGCTCCCCGAAGCCAGTGAGACGGGACTGATGACGCACGATTTTCTCCGAGCGCGGTCCCCGGGCGCGCGCGGTCTCCAGCGCAAACGTGGGCTAGGGAGACCGGAGGGATTAAACGCTTTTCTCTGAAGGCGCACTGAAGACTGGGGCCCCTAGCTCTCGGCTCCTCCGAACCGGAGATTGGGAGGCCGCCATTGTCATTCCCGTCCTCCAGAACTCTACAGAAAGCGCGTTCAGGGAACAAAAGCTCCTGAAAGCAAACCTGAGAGGATTACTTAGCCCGGCCCCTGGTAAGGGCGGTGCAACTCCGCCTGGGGCAAAGACACCTGAGAATCACTACAACAGGCCCCTCCCCCAGAAGATCAAAGAAATCCAGCCAAGAACAAGTTCACTTAACAAGGAGAACAGCGGATTCTTATCTGGACAAAATGACAAGGCGGAAAAACTCACCACAAAAAAAAGAGCAGGAGACAGGACCGAAGGCTAGGGACCTAATCAATACAGACATTGGTAATATGTCAGATCTGGAATTCAGGATGACGATTCTCAAGGTCCTAGCCGGGCTTGAAAAAGGCATGGAAGATATTAGAGAAACCCTGTCAGGAGAAATAAAAGCCCTTTCTGGAGAAATAAAAGAACTAAAGTCTAATCAAGTTGAAATAAAAAAAGCTATTAATGAGGTGCAATAAAAAATGGAGGCTCTTACTGCTAGGAAAAATGAGGCAGAAGAAAGAATTAGTGAAATAGAAGACCAAATGACAGAGAATGAAGAAGCTGAGCAAAAAGAGACAAACAACTACTGGACCACGAGGGGAGAATTCGAGAGATAAGTGATGCCATAAGATGAAACAACATTAGAATTATTGGGATTCCAGAAGAAGAAGAAAGAGAAATAGGAGCAGAAGGTATACTGGAGAGGAATATTGTAGAGAATTTCCCTAATATAGCAAGGGAAACAAGCATCAAAATCCAGGAAGTGCAGAGAACACCCCTCAAAATCAATAGGAATCGGTCCACACACTGCCATCTCATAGTAAAATTTACAAGTCTTAGCGACAAAGAAAATATCCTGAAAGCAGCACGGGACAAGAAGTCTGTAACATACAATGGTAAAAATATTAGATTGGCAGCAGACTTATCCACAGAGACCTGGCAGGCCAGAAAGAACTGGCATGATATATTCAGAGCACTAAACGAGAAAAACATGCAGCCAAGAATACTTTATCCAGCTAGGATATCATTGAAAATAGAAGGAGAGATAAAAAGCTTCCAAGACAAACAAAAACTGAAAGGATTTGTAAACACCACACCAGCTCTACAGGAAATATTGAAAGGGGTCCTCTAAGCAAAGAGAGACCCTAAAAGTATTATCAGAAAGGAACAGAGACAATATACAGTAACAATCACCTTACAGGCAATACAATGGCACTAAATTCATATCTCTCGTTACCCTGAATGTAAATGGGCTAAATGCCCCAGTCAAAAGACACAGGGTTTCAGAATGGATAAAAAAACAAAACCCATCCATATGCTGCCTACAAGAAACTCATTTTAGACCTGAGGGCACCTCCAGATTGAAAGTGAGGGGGTGGAAAACAATTTACCATGCTAATGGACATCAGAAGAAAGCTGGGGTGGCAATCATTAGATCAATTAGATTTTAAGCCAAAGACTATAAAAAGAGATGAGGAAGGACACTATATCATACTCAAAAGGTCTGTCCAACAAGAAGATCTAACAATTTTAAATATCTATGCCCCTAACATGGGAGCAGCCAACTATATAAACCAATTAATAACAAAATCAAAGAAACACATTGACAAGAATACAATAATAGTAGGAGACTTTAACACACCCCTCACTGAAATGGACAGATCATCCAAGCAAAAGATCAACAAGGAAATAAAGGTCTTAAATGACACACTGGAGCAGATGGACATCACAGATATATTCAGAACATTCCATCCCAAAGCAACAGAATACACATTCTTCTGTAGTGCCCATGGAACATTCTCCAGAATAGATCACATCCTGGGTCATAAATTAGGTCTCAACCGCTATCAAAAGATTGGGATCATTCCCTGCATATTTTCAGACCACAATCCTCTGAAGCTAGAGCTCAATCACAAGAGGAAATTTGGAAAGAGCACAAATACATGGAGACTCAACAGCATCCTTCTAAAGAATGAATGGGTCAACCAAGAAATTAAAGAAGAATTGAAAAAAACCATGGAAACAAATGATAATGAAAACACAATGGCCCAAAAACTGTGGGACACAGCAAAGGCAGTCCTGAGAGGAAAATATATAGCGGTACAAGATACCTATCTCAAGAAACAGGAAAGGTCTCAAATACACAACCTAACCCTACACCTAAAGGAGCTCGAGAAAGAACAACAAAGAAAGCCTAAACGCAGCAGGAGAAGAGAAATGATAAAGATCAAAGCAGAAATCACTGAAATGGAAACCAAAAAAACAACAGAACAAATCAATGAAACTAGGAGCTGGTTCTTTGAAATAATTAATAAGATTGATAAACCCCTGGCCAGACTTATCCAAAAGAAAAGAGAAAGGACCCAAATAAATAAAATCATGAATGAAAGAGGAGAGATCACAACCAACACCAAAGAAATACAAACAATCATAAGAACATATTATGAGCAACTCTATGCCAACAAATTTGGCAATCTGGAAGAAATGGATGCTTTCCTAGAGACATATAAACTGCCAAAACTGAACCAGGAAGAAATAGAAAACCTGAATAGGCCCATCACCAGTAAGGAGATTGAAACAGTCATCAAAAATCGCCAAACAAACAAAAGCCCAGGGCCAGAAGGCTTCCCAGGGGAATTCTACCAAACATTTAAAGAAGAATTAATTTCTATTCTCCTGAAACTGTTCCAAAAAATAGAAATGGAAGGAAAACTTCCAAACTCATTTTATGAGGCCAGCATCACCTTGATCTCAAAACCAGACAAGGATCCCATCAAAAAAGAGAATTACAGACCAATATCCTTGATGAACACAGATGCGAACATTCTCACCAAAATACTAGCCAGTAGGATCCAACAGTACATTAAAAGGATTATTCACCACGACCAATTGGGATTTATTCCAGGGCAGCAGGGTTGGTTCAACATCCGCAAATCAATCAATGTGATACAGTACATTAACAAAAGAAAGAACAAGAACCATATGATACTCTCAATAGATGCTGAAAAAGCATTTGACAAAGTGCAACATCCCTTCCTAATCAAAACTCTTCAAAGTATAGGGATAGAAGGCACATACCTCAATATTATCAAAGCCATCTATGAAAAACCCACTGCAAGTATCATTCTCAATGGAGAAAAACTGAGAGCTTTTCCATTAAGGTCAGGAACACGGCAGGGATGTCCGCTATCACCACTGCTATTCAACATAGTACTAGAAGTCCTAGCCTCAGCAATTAGACAACAAAAAGAAATTAAAGGCATCCAAATCGGCAAAGAAGAAGTCAAACTATCGCTCTTTGCAGATGATATGATACTATATGTGAAAACCCAAAAGGCTCCACTCCAAAACTGCTAGAGCTTGTACAGGAATTCAGTAAAGTGTCAGGATATAAAATCAATGCACAGAAATCAGTTGCATTTCTTTAGACCAACAATAAGACAGAAGAAATAGAAATTAAGGAGTCAATCGCATTTACAATTACACCCAAAACCATAAGATACCTAGGAATAAACCTAACCAAAGAGGCAAAGAATCTATACTTATAGAACTATAAAGTACTCATGAAAGAAATTGAGGAAGACACAAAGAAATGGAAAAATGTCCCATGCTCATGGATTGGAAGAATAAATATTGTGAAAATGTCTATGCTACCTAAAACTATCTACACATTTAATGCAATGCCTATCAAAATCCCTTCCAATTTTTTCAAAGAAATGGAACAAATAATCCTAAAATTTATATGGAATCAGAATAGACCTCGAATAGCCAAAGGAATATTGAAAAAGAAAGCCAAAGTTGGTGGCATCACAATTCCAGACTTCAAGCTCTATTACAAAGCTGTCATCATCAAGACAGTATGGTACTGGCACAAAAACAGACACACAGATCAATGGAACAGAATAGAGAGCCCAGAAATAGACCCTCAACTCTATGGTCAACTAATCTTCGACAAAGCAGGAAAGAATATCCAATGGAAAAAAGACAGCCTCTTCAACAAATGGTGTTGGGAAAATTGGACAGCCACATGCAGAAAAGTGAAATTGGACCATTTCCTTACATCACACACGAAAATAGACTGAAAATGGATGAAGGACCTCAACGTCAGAAAGGAATCCATCAAAATCCTTGAGGAGAACACAGGCAGCAACTTCTTTGACCTCAGTCACAGCAACTTCTTCCTAGGAACAACGCCAAAGGCAAAGGAAGCAAGGGAAAAAATGATGTATTGGGACTTCATCAATATCAAAAGCTTTTGCACTGCAAAGGAAACAGTCAACAAAACTAAAAGACAACTGACAGAGTGGGAGAAGATATTTGCAAACGACATATCAGATAAAGGGCTAGTATCCAAAATCTACAAAGAGCTTAGCAAACTCAACACCCAAAGAACAAATAATCCAATCAAGAAATGGGCAGAGGACATGAACAGACATTTCTGCAAAGAAGACATCCAGATGGCCAACAGACACATGAAAAAGTGCTCCACATCACTGGGCATCAGGGAAATACAAATCAAAACCACAATGAGATACCACCTCACACCAGTCAGAATGGCTAAAATGAACAAGTCAGGAAATGACAGATGCTGGCGAGGATGTGGAGAAAGGGGAACCCTCCTACACTGTTGGTGGGAATGCAAGCTGGTGCAACCACTCTGGAAAACAGCATGGAGGTTCCTCAAAAAATTGAAAATAGAGCTACCTTATGACCCAGCAATTGCACTACTGGGTATTTATCCTAAAGATACAAACGTAGTGATCCAAAGGGGCACGTGTACCCGAATGTTTATAGCAGCAATGTCCACAATAGCCAAGTTATGGAAAGAACCTAGATGTCCATCAACAGATGAATGGATAAAGAAGAGGTGGTATATATATACAATGGAATACTATGCAGCCATCAAAAGAAATGAAATCTTACCATTTGTGATGACATGGATGGAACTAGAGTTTATTATGCTTAGCAAAATAAGTCAACCGGAGAAAGACAACTATCACATGATCTCCCTGATATGAGGAAGTGGAGATGCAACAGGGGTGGGGGTTAAGGTGGTAGGAAAAGGAAAAATGAAACAAGATGGGATCAGGAGGGAGACAAACCAAAAGAGACTCTTAATGTCATAAAACAAACTGAGGGGTGTGGAGGGGATAGGGGTTTGGAGAAGGTGGTGGGGTTACATTATATGTTTAAATAAAAAAAAAAAGCTTAAATAAAATAAAAAAAAAAAGAAATTTAACGGTGTGAAGAAGTCCACTAAAATATTTGAAATGCTCAAGTCTTCTTATTCTGAAGTCTTTTTATTTATTTCTTTTTTTTGGCAAGCTTCAGTGAAGGTTCAGACATAAATAAGGTAGATGTTATTGCTGATATCCATATTTGAACAAAAGATATTTACAAGCCTAGGAAAAAGAGCTTTTGAAACACGTAAGCTTTAGTTCAAATCTTTAAAATGGAAGAGCAGACTATTTAATGCCGGAAATGTATAAGGTGAGCTTCTGGCACCAAAACCTGTCAGAGTAGGAGACCAAAATTTTCCCCCTCTTACTGCTTTCCTCATTGTTGGGAAGACATTAAGGTCCGACGTGGTTGATGATGCAGAGCTATGTTCTAGTCAGCTGTAAGAAAGTGTGGGTTAATGGCATGTAAAATGGTGGCACTTCATCAATAGTATCACTGAGTGCAGAGTAAGAGAATTAGAGGGAGAAGAGAGCAGGGTCAGTTCGGGGGAAATCAAGGAAGCCTTAGCCGTGATTAAAAAGTCCATTAGAAAGTTTATGACTTTTAAGTCATTTCCAGTTTTGAAGAATTGATAGTGACGAACGTGAAGCTTGCTTCTAGAAGGTGAAGTTAAGGTAAAGAGATGTGGCAGCAGACTCCGTATGGACCAGTTTCTCTAATTTTAGGGAATCATAAGAGACCTTGTTAAAAATGCACATTGTGAGCAGCAGGTCTGGGATTCTGCATTCTGATGTCTCAGGTGATGAGAATATCAAAGGTCCTTGGGTCATGTGCTCCGTAGCAAGGGTATAGACTTCCACATAGAGACTTCTAGAAAGGCCCTGGATACTTCAAGACACCATAGGCTCAAGGGAAATCATTATTTTGTTTTTATTTGTGAGCATGTTTTTAGCTAGAGTGGAGGGAGGAGATGTAGAAGAGAGGTTATAGATTTAAGATATCAGTGCTAAATAAAGAGGAAAGAAGTGGTGGAGACAATCCCTAATAAAAGGGGTGTAAAAGCAGAACAATCAAGACCATACATCCAGCAGTAACTCTTTTTTAAAGGATTCTTTTCTTTATTTGTTTTAGGGAGGGTGAGTGAGAGAGACAGTGAGTGATCAGGGCGAGGGGCTATGGGAGAGGGAGAGAGAATCCTTAAGCATACTCGCTTCTGACCCAGAGCCCGATGCGTGGCTCTTTGTGAGGACCGTGCCATTGTGAGGAGAGCCGAAATCAAGAGCCGGATGCCCAATCTATTGCTCCAATAGGTGCCCCCAGGACTTACTTTGAAGAAGGGGGATAGTGATGGGAACAAGGGAAAAGGGAAAGGCCCGTTAGCTGAGAAGTTTTGGAGTTGAGGAGGAAACTCCAGAGAATTCACTTTAGATGGCTTGAGGGTATTTGCACTAGGACAGATTAAATCACAGCAGCTCCACCAAGAATACTGAAAGCAGATGGAGTGCCAGACATGGGTAAATCATAGCCACGAATTCATCCTCCTCAGGTATTTTGGGCAACAAAGATACATGTTATATCAGTATTAATTATTTAAAGGAGATACGGAAGCTATGGCTTTATGTTTTTTTGTAAAGATATCTAATTTTTTGATACGATAGCTGTTTCTAAAAACCCTTGAAAGACTGATATGATCTACCAAATCAAACTACTTTTGGAATCTATAGAAATACACGATTGGTTCCTAAATGCTAAAATTTATACTATTAGTAAGTGTGACACTGATTCTGAAATATAATAGTATTTCAGTACCTAAAATTCTGTGGCCTTTAAATATTTTTTTCCATTTTGTAGTCATATTTCCATGTTCAAAGCTCATTGTACATTATTTCTTAGATGTGTTTTAATAGACCTTTCTCCATGAGTGGGTCAGGAAACTTTAAGGTGGCTAAACTAGTGGATACAGGAAATGTAGGCATACCAGCAGCCCACATGGTTACGGACCAAAGTGAGTACATTTAGTAACTATTATCCTCCAAGTGTATATCCAAGCTGCCGAGTTCATAACACTTTTTCTAATGAAAACTCAATTATACACTCAGTTGAACTATCATCGCAACTGTAGACTGCCTGAATTATGGGTCAAATTGTAGCAGGTGGTAAATCCTTAGAGTCTTATGGTATACATGATTCTGCTGTACTGCCTTAAGGATGTGGTGTAGCATTCTGCCATTGGCTTTCTCGTTTATCCACTCAGAGTCATGATTTGTTTCTCTCATTAGAATTGCTTTTCTGCCCAGTCCACTTTCCTGTCTCCAGAAAGAGAACACCAAAACCTAATGTCATCAGGGCCAGGCCCGAGGATTCAGGTTAGTACTAACTGCATGAATGTTTAGTTGGTTTTCCTATGTACATGTTATTAACTGTATGTCCCTTTTGCTTTTAGACTCTCCAGGAAAATACTCTTACTTGAAGGTAAAACATTTAAATCTTTGTTTTGAATTATTAACTACAGATTGTATGAATGTACGTTGTCTTAATTGTACTGTTTTAATACCCATTCAGCCTAGTGTCGAAGTGAATGTTTCTGTTCCTAAGAAAAGAGGATTAATGGACGACAAACAACCATTAGAATCAGGTAAATATATAATGCATTCTAATTGTGTAAAGAAGCACACTAAAATATTTGCAAAGCTCACAGTCTTCTTATTTTGAAGTCCTTTTTTCCCTTTTTTGGCAATCCTATGTGAAGGTTCTCACATAATTTAGGTAGATGTTATTGCTGATACCCATATTTGAACAAAAGATATTTCTAAGCCTATGAAAAAGAGCTTTTGAAACATATGAGCTTTAGCTGAATTCTTTTAAAAGGAAGAGCAGACTATTTGAAATGCCAGAATCATATCAAGTAAGCTTCAGGTATGAAAACCAGTCAGAGTAGGATACCAAAATTTTCCCCTCTTACTGTTTTCCTCACTGTTGTGAAGACATTCGGGACTGCCGTGGTTGAGGATGCAGAGCTATGTTCTAGTCAGCGATAAGAAAGTGTGGCTAAATGGCATGTAAAATGGTGGTACTTCATCAATAGTATCACTGAGTGCAAAGTAAGAGAATTGGAAGGAGAAGAGAGTAGGGACAGTTCAGGGGAAATCAAGGAAGCCTTAGCGGTGATAAAAAGTCCATTAGAAAGTCTATGACTTTTAAGACTTTTCCATTTTTGAAGAATTGATAGGGACAAACTATCAATTTGAAGAACAATCAAGACCATAGATCCAGCAATAACTCTTTTTTAAAGGATTCTTTTCTTTATTTGTTTTAGGGAGGGAGAATGAGAGAGACAGTGAGTGATCAGGGTGAGGGGCAATGGGAAAGGGAGAGAGAATCCTTAAGCAGACTCACTTCTGACCCAGAGCCGGATGCGTGGCTCTCTGTGAGGACTGTGCCATTGTGGCGTGAGCCGAAATCAAGAGCCGGATGCCCAATCCATTGCTCCATCCAGGTGCCCCCAGGAATTAATTGGAAGAAGGGGGATAGTGACGGGAACAAGGGAAAAGAGAAGGCTGAGGAGTTTTTGAGTTGAGGAAGAAACACCAGAGAATTCACTTGAGATGGCGTGAGGGTATTTGTACTAGAACATAATAAATCACAGCAGCTCCACCAAGAATACTGAAAGCAGATGGAGTGCTAGACATGGGTAAATCATAGCCACGTATTCATCCTCCTCAGGTCTTTTGGACATCAAAGATACCGGTTACATCGGTATTCATTATTCAAATGAGAAACGGAAGCTATGGCTTTCTTTTTTTTAAGATAGGTAATTTTTTGATATGATAGCTGTTTCCAAAAACCCTTGGGAGACTGACATGGTCTACCAAATCAAACTACGTTCGGAATCAATAGAAATTATACAGTTGGTTCCCTGAATGCTACAATTGTTATTATCAACAAGTATGACAGTGACAAAAGATTCAGTACCTAAGATTTCTGTGGCAATTAAATAGATTTCAGTACCTAAGATTTCTATGGCAATTAAATAGATTTTGTTCCATATACATAGTCGTATTTCCATATTTAAAGCTATTGTACATTATTTCTTAGATGTGTTTTATACACCCTCTTGCATAAGTGGATGAAGAAACTTGAAGGTGGCTAACCTAGTGGATACAGGAAATGTAGGCTGACCAGTAGCCCACATGGGTATGGACAAAAATAGGTACTTTAATAACTGTTATCCTGCCAGTGCATATCCACGCTGATCAGTTCATAAAGCTTTGTTTGAGGAAAACTCAGTTATGCATTCAGCTGACCTATCATCAGCACTGTGTATTCCTACAGTACAGGACACATTGAAGAAGGTCATACATACCTAGAGTCTCATGGTATAAGTGATTGTGCTGCACTGCCGTAAGGATGTGGTGTAGCATTCTACCGCTGGCTTTCACGTTTGTCCGCTCAGGTTCACGATTTGTTCCCCTCAGTAGAAATTGCTCTTCTGCCCAACCCAGCTTCCTGTCTGCAGAAACAACCCCAAAACCTATTTGTAATCTGAGCCAGGCGTGAGGATTCAGCGTAGTAGTAAGTGCATGAATGTTTGCTGGCTTCTCTCTGTACATATAGTTAACTATATGACCCTTTTGCTTTTTAGATTCTCCAGGAAATTATGCTTACTTGAAGGTAAAACTTACATTTTTATTTTGAGGTTTTAACTACACATTGCAGGAAATGTTCATTATGTCTTAATCATATTGTTTCAATACCCATTCAGCCTGCTGTGGAGGGGAAAGATTTTATTCCTAATCATCCTGGAGAAATGGAGGAAATTCAAGCATCCCAATCAGGTAAATTTTACAATAGAAATTTAACGGTGTGGGAGGAGTCAAGATGGCGGAGAAGTAGCAGGCTGAGATGACATCAGGCAGCAGGAGATCAGCTAGATAGCCTATCAAACCATTCCGAACACCTATGAATCCAACAGGAGATCGAAGAGAAGAAAAACAATAATTCTAGAAACAGAATATCGACCACTTTCTAAAAGGTAGGACCAGCGGAGAAGTGAATCCAACGCGACGGGAAGATAGACCCCGGGGGGAGGGGCCGGCTCCCGGCAAGCGGCGGAACAACGGAGCACAAAATCAGGACTTTTAAAAGTCTGCTCCACGGAGGGACATCGCTCCAGAGACTAAACTGGGGTGAAGACCTCACAGGGACAGCGTGGACTCAGGTCCCATGGGGTCACAGAAGGATCGGGGGGGTCTGAGCGTCGCAGAGCTCACAGGTATTAGAGCGGGGAAGCCGGCTGCGGAGACAGAGCCGAGGTTTCCTAGTGGTCTGTGACACGGACCGGTGCTCTGTGCGAGGGGTCCCCACAAGATCCGGGGAGACTCCGACCCGGGAGAGCTCAGGGATCTACGGGGTTCGGAGACTCCAGGTGGGACTCTGCCAGAGACAGAGACGCTTGGTCACAGGCTGGGTGAGCTCGGAGCGCTCCCCGAAGCCAGTGAGACGGGACTGATGACGCACGATTTTCTCCGAGCGCGGTCCCCGGGTGCGCGCGGTCTCCGGCGCAAACGTGGGCTAGGGAGACCGGAGGGATTAAACGCTTTTCTCTGAAGGCGCACTGAAGACTGGGGCCCCTAGCTCTCGGCTCCTCCGAACCGGAGATTGGGAGGCCGCCATTGTCATTCCCGTCCTCCAGAACTCTACAGAAAGCGCGTTCAGGGAACAAAAGCTCCTGAAAGCAAACCTGAGAGGATTACTTAGCCCGGCCCCTGGTAAGGGCGGTGCAACTCCGCCTGGGGCAAAGACACCTGAGAATCACTACAACAGGCCCCTCCCCCAGAAGATCAAAGAAGTCCAGCCAAGACCAAGTTCACTTAACAAGGAGAACAGCGGATTCTTATCTGGACAAAATGACAAGGCGGAAAAACTCACCACAAAAAAAAGAGCAGGAGACAGGACCGAAGGCTAGGGACCTAATCAATACAGACATTGGTAATATGTCAGATCTGGAATTCAGGATGACGATTCTCAAGGTCCTAGCCGGGCTTGAAAAAGGCATGGAAGATATTAGAGAAACCCTGTCAGGAGAAATAAAAGCCCTTTCTGGAGAAATAAAAGAACTAAAGTCTAATCAAGTTGAAATAAAAAAAGCTATTAATGAGGTGCAATAAAAAATGGAGGCTCTTACTGCTAGGAAAAATGAGGCAGAAGAAAGAATTAGTGAAATAGAAGACCAAATGACAG
Organism: Taxidea taxus jeffersonii; assembly: GCA_003697995.1. Classification (NCBI taxonomy): domain Eukaryota; kingdom Metazoa; phylum Chordata; class Mammalia; order Carnivora; family Mustelidae; genus Taxidea; species Taxidea taxus. Next base: position 12,380 of record RCUC01168856.1, read on the forward strand.
AGAATGAAGAAGCTGAGCAAAAAGAGACAAACAACTACTGGACCACGAGGGGAGAATTCGAGAGATAAGTGATGCCATAAGATGAAACAACATTAGAATTATTGGGATTCCAGAAGAAGAAGAAAGAGAAATAGGAGCAGAAGGTATACTGGAGAGGAATATTGTAGAGAATTTCCCTAATATAGCAAGGGAAACAAGCATCAAAATCCAGGAAGTGCAGAGAGCACCCCTCAAAATCAATAGGAATCGGTCCACAAACTGCCATCTCATAGTAAAATTTACAAGTCTTAGCGACAAAGAAAATATCCTGAAAGCAGCACGGGACAAGAAGTCTGTAACATACAATGGTAAAAATATTAGATTGGCAGCAGACTTATCCACAGAGACCTGGCAGGCCAGAAAGAACTGGCATGATATATTCAGGGCACTAAACGAGAAAAACATGCAGCCAAGAATACTTTATCCAGCTAGGATATCATTGAAAATAGAAGGAGAGATAAAAAGCTTCCAAGACAATCAAAAACTGAAAGGATTTGTAAACACCAAACCAGCTCTACAGGAAATATTGAAAGGGGTCCTCTAAGCAAAGAGAGACCCTAAAAGTATTATCAGAAAGGAACAGAGACAATATACAGTAACAATCACCTTACAGGCAATACAATGGCACTAAATTCATATCTCTCGTTACCCTGAATGTAAATGGGCTAAATGCCCCAGTCAAAAGACACAGGGTTTCAGAATGGATAAAAAAACAAAACCCATCCATATGCTGCCTACAAGAAACTCATTTTAGACCTGAGGGCACCTCCAGATTGAAAGTGAGGGGGTGGAAAACAATTTACCATGCTAATGGACATCAGAAGAAAGCTGGGGTGGCAATCATTAGATCAATTAGATTTTAAGCCAAAGACTATAAAAAGAGATGAGGAAGGACACTATATCATACTCAAAAGGTCTGTCCAACAAGAAGATCTAACAATTTTAAATATCTATGCCCCTAACATGGGAGCAGCCAACTATATAAACCAATTAATAACAAAATCAAAGAAACACATTGACAAGAATACAATAATAGTAGGAGACTTTAACACACCCCTCACTGAAATGGACAGATCATCCAAGCAAAAGATCAACAAGGAAATAAAGGTCTTAAATGACACACTGGAGCAGATGGACATCACAGATATATTCAGAACATTCCATCCCAAAGCAACAGAATACACATTCTTCTGTAGTGCCCATGGAACATTCTCCAGAATAGATCACATCCTGGGTCATAAATTAGGTCTCAACCGCTATCAAAAGATTGGGATCATTCCCTGCATATTTTCAGACCACAATCCTCTGAAGCTAGAGCTCAATCACAAGAGGAAATTTGGAAAGAGCACAAATACATGGAGACTCAACAGCATCCTTCTAAAGAATGAATGGGTCAACCAAGAAATTAAAGAAGAATTGAAAAAAACCATGGAAACAAATGATAATGAAAACACAATGGTCCAAAAACTGTGGGACACAGCAAAGGCAGTCCTGAGAGGAAAATATATAGCGGTACAAGATACCTATCTCAAGAAACAGGAAAGGTCTCAAATACACAACCTAACCCTACACCTAAAGGAGCTCGAGAAAGAACAACAAAGAAAGCCTAAACGCAGCAGGAGAAGAGAAATGATAAAGATCAAAGCAGAAATCACTGAAATAGAAACCAAAAAAACAACAGAACAAATCAATGAAACTAGGAGCTGGTTCTTTGAAAAAATTAATAAGATTGATAAACCCCTGGCCAGACTTATCCAAAAGAAAAGAGAAAGGACCCAAATAAATAAAATCATGAATGAAAGAGGAGAGATCACAACCAACACCAAAGAAATACAAACAATCATAAGAACATATTATGAGCAACTCTATGCCAACAAATTTGGCAATCTGGAAGAAATGGATGCTTTCCTAGAGACATATAAACTGCCAAAACTGAACCAGGAAGAAATAGAAAACCTGAATAGGCCCATCACCAGTAAGGAGATTGAAACAGTCATCAAAAATCGCCAAACAAAAGCAAGCCCAGGGCCAGAAGGCTTCCCAGGGGAATTCTACCAAACATTTAAAGAAGAATTAATTTCTATTCTCCTGAAACTGTTCCAAAAAATAGAAATGGAAGGAAAACTTCCAAACTCATTTTATGAGGCCAGCATCACCTTGATCTCAAAACCAGACAAGGATCCCATCAAAAAAGAGAATTACAGACCAATATCCTTGATGAACACAGATGCGAACATTCTCACCAAAATACTAGCCAGTAGGATCCAACAGTACATTAAAAGGATTATTCACCACGACCAATTGGGATTTATTCCAGGGCAGCAGGGTTGGTTCAACATCCGCAAATCAATCAATGTGATACAGTACATTAACAAAAGAAAGAACAAGAACCATATGATACTCTCAATAGATGCTGAAAAAGCATTTGACAAAGTGCAACATCCCTTCCTAATCAAAACTCTTCAAAGTATAGGGATAGAAGGCACATACCTCAATATTATCAAAGCCATCTATGAAAAACCCACTGCAAGTATCATTCTCAATGGAGAAAAACTGAGAGCTTTTCCATTAAGGTCAGGAACACGGCAGGGATGTCCGCTATCACCACTGCTATTCAACATAGTACTAGAAGTCCTAGCCTCAGCAATTAGACAACAAAAAGAAATTAAAGGCATCCAAATCAGCAAAGAAGAAGTCAAACTATCGCTCTTTGCAGATGATATGATACTATATGTGAAAACCCAAAAGGCTCCACTCCAAAACTGCTAGAGCTTGTACAGGAATTCAGTAAAGTGTCAGGATATAAAATCAATGCACAGAAATCAGTTGCATTTCTTTAGACCAACAATAAGACAGAAGAAATAGAAATTAAGGAGTCAATCGCATTTACAATTACACCCAAAACCATAAGATACCTAGGAATAAACCTAACCAAAGAGGCAAAGAATCTATACTTATAGAACTATAAAGTACTCATGAAAGAAATTGAGGAAGACACAAAGAAATGGAAAAATGTCCCATGCTCATGGATTGGAAGAATAAATATTGTGAAAATGTCTATGCTACCTAAAGCTATCTACACATTTAATGCAATGCCTATCAAAATCCCATCCAATTTTTTCAAAGAAATGGAACAAATAATCCTAAAATTTATATGGAATCAGAATAGACCTCGAATAGCCAAAGGAATATTGAAAAAGAAAGCCAAAGTTGGTGGCATCACAATTCCAGACTTCAAGCTCTATTACAAAGCTGTCATCATCAAGACAGTATGGTACTGGCACAAAAACAGACACACAGATCAATGGAACAGAATAGAGAGCCCAGAAATAGACCCTCAACTCTATGGTCAACTAATCTTCGACAAAGCAGGAAAGAATATCCAATGGAAAAAAGACAGCCTCTTCAACAAATGGTGTTGGGAAAATTGGACAGCCACATGCAGAAAAGTGAAATTGGACCATTTCCTTACATCACACACGAAAATAGACTGAAAATGGATGAAGGACCTCAACGTCAGAAAGGAATCCATCAAAATCCTTGAGGAGAACACAGGCAGCAACTTCTTTGACCTCAGTCACAGCAACTTCTTCCTAGGAACAACGCCAAAGGCAAAGGAAGCAAGGGAAAAAATGATGTATTGGGACTTCATCAATATCAAAAGCTTTTGCACTGCAAAGGAAACAGTCAACAAAACTAAAAGACAACTGACAGAGTGGGAGAAGATATTTGCAAACGACATATCAGATAAAGGGCTAGTATCCAAAATCTACAAAGAGCTTAGCAAACTCAACACCCAAAGAACAAATAATCCAATCAAGAAATGGGCAGAGGACATGAACAGACATTTCTGCAAAGAAGACATCCAGATGGCCAACAGACACATGAAAAAGTGCTCCACATCACTGGGCATCAGGGAAATACAAATCAAAACCACAATGAGATACCACCTCACACCAGTCAGAATGGCTAAAATGAACAAGTCAGGAAATGACAGATGCTGGCGAGGATGTGGAGAAAGGGGAACCCTCCTACACTCTTGGTGGGAATGCAAGCTGGTGCAACCACTCTGGAAAACAGCATGGAGGTTCCTCAAAAAATTGAAAATAGAGCTACCTTATGACCCAGCAATTGCACTACTGGGTATTTATCCTAAAGATACAAACGTAGTGATCCAAAGGGGCACGTGTACCCGAATGTTTATAGCAGCAATGTCCACAATAGCCAAGTTATGGAAAGAACCTAGATGTCCATCAACAGATGAATGGATAAAGAAGAGGTGGTATATATATAC
>RCUC01168857.1:0-78942 GCA_003697995.1 Taxidea taxus jeffersonii
CGGCCCCGGCGGCCCGGCGGCCGGGCGGCTGGGCGCGGGCGCCGAGCCGGCGGGCCGCCGGGCCGCCGGGGGCGAGATGTGAGCGCCGCCGCGCCGGGTCCCGCAGGCGCCCCTCGCCCCGCGCGGCCGCTAATTGCGAGCGCGGCCTCATTTGCATAGGCCGCCGAGTCCGCTGGAGACCGGCCAATCGGCGCGGCCCGCCGCTAATGGCCATGCATTATTCACCAGCCTAATTGCTCAGCCCCATGCGCGGCCCGCGCAGCCGCCGCCGCCCGCGCCCCGCGCCCCGCGCCCCGCGTCGTCCCCGCCGGCCGCCCCGCTGATGCCCATGTCCCGCTCGGGGCCCGCGCGCCGCTAGCAGCATGTCTCGGCGCAAGCAGGCCAAGCCCCAGCACCTCAAGTCGGACGAAGAGCTGCCGCCGCAGGACGGGGCTCCCGAGCACGGTGAGGGGCCGCGGGGGTCGGGTCGGCGGGGGTCGGGCGCGGGGCGCCGCGGGCTGGGGGGAACTGCTGGTCCCAGAGCCGGAGCGCGGCGCCCGGCCCCGGCAGGCCCGCCGCAGGGACCCCGGCCCTCCCCGGAGCGCGCGGCGCGGAGTTGCGGGCAAGTAAACTTGGTTCGGCTGCTCGGAGTTGGGGCGCAGCGCGCGGACGCGCGGGGGCTCGGGGCCAGAGCGGCCGGGGCAGGCGGTGGGGGTCGGGGAGGGGGTGGGGCGCAGGCGGCCGCGCCGCCGACTCCGCGCTGGCCTCCCGGGACCCCGCGCACCGACCCTGGGCCGGGCCTCGGCGACCGAGCGACCCCCGGGCCGGCGCGGCAGCCGGGACTTGTCCGGGGCTCACCGACCGCCGGACGCGGGCCGGGGAGGCCGCCGCCGGGGCAGCTTTGTTCGGAGCCGGGCCCCGGGGCGGTGCGCGCTCGGAGCGGGGCCGGTGCCCCGACCCCCGGCCTGCCCGGCCCCCCCGCACCCCGGCCGGCTGTCGGCCGCCTCGTGTGCCCCGAGGGCCGTGAAGCCTGCGAGGTCCCGGCGTGCCGACGAGCCCGGATCCCGTCCCGAGGCGAGTAGGAAGTCAGTGTCGCCGGGCCTTTCTAATGGCCGCCTTGGGAATTAAGCCGGGCGAGCCCCGCCGCGGCGTGGGGGTGGTCCTTGCACGCGGTAGGACCCGGCACGTCCCTGGTGGCTCCAAGTTTCCTCGGGCCTTTCCTGTTCTCGCGGATGCGCCCCGGCACCCCTGCAGCGCGTCGGCTGCCAGGAGCTCGCTCGGCACCCCGAAGGGAAGGTAGGCGCCGCGGAAGTGGGAGGCGGGCGGGCAGGGGACCGGCCGGGGCTGCGCTTTGCCGCCCGCGCGTCTGCGGGTCCCCAGGGTGCGCCGGGGGCGGCCGGGCGCGGAGCTCGAGCGCAGCCGCGGGAGGACCCAGGCCGGCCGAGCCTGTGGACGAGCCGGTCGGGAGTTGTGGCGGGGCAGGGACGCGGCTTTGCTCCGTGAGACTCGAGCGGGAAAAGGAAAACACGAACAGAAGGAGTGTAAGAGTTTATCACACGGTGTCGCCAAGTTTGGCGGAGCAGGTATGTGTGCGCGGCGGAACGGGGAAGGGAGAAGACGCTCCTAAGGCGGTGAGAGTCAGTGAATTAATAAAACGAGGGAAGCCCTCGGTGCTTTCTGTCGCCGTGGAGGTGGGGAGTCTCATCTGTAGCCCTCCTCACCCAAGATTAGAACAGCAGATATGCTAAAGAGAAACGCTTGCATATGGTGGGTAGATTAAGGACAAAGAATCTTTTTGTCATGGAAATGGATTTTTTTTGTTTTGTTTACTTCATCACATAGAATTTCTCACACTTGGTTTGTTCCGTATTGCCCTCGATGGCTACATGATCAAATGAATGGATTTATTTCTGCCGAATGAGAAAGACAGTCTTCCCTTCAAAAGAACTACATAGCATCCCAGTGAGGAATTTTAAAGCTTATTATTGTGGCTTCTGAATAGCTTAAAATCGGCTTTCACAGCCGCCCCAAAATGCAACAATGTAAATACTTCTCAGCTTTGTAGGGTCCTTATCAAAATGTGCAACGTCTCCTTTTATTAAAGCATATTTTAATTAATAGAGTAAAACCCCTTGTACTTAACAATTAACTAGCTGAGGCCCTGCTATTCATTTTTAATTTCACGTCAGAAATGCGAGCGTGGGGAGCCTCATCGTGTAAACATGTTGAGGGATATGTAGCCTATATTTGAAAACCTAGATGGAGTAAATTATTTACAAGTTCTCTTTTGAATTTCTCCTGTTACTGAATGTATTTAGAGGGGAAACACACTCAGGGTGTGTGTTTTGTTTTGTTTTTTTACCCATCGTAGATTTAAAGTTGGTCAAGCTTGGGTTTTTCACAGTCGTTGAGAATTGTAATCAAGACATTGCCACAGTTCCTGGTCAAATTTTGCAACAGGCCAGAAATAGCCAGTCTGGGGCTGAGCCGTAGTCAAGTACTATGTTTCCTGGATCGTTTTAAAGGTACTTTAGGCAAACTATTTAAAAAATAGTTCTTTCTGATTTAATTATTCTGAAGCTGATTGTTCATGGAGTATAAAAGATTCTCTGTTCAGTCAAGGAATGCTTGGGGATGTATGGTCGTGTTGATCGTCATTAGTAAGATAACTAAAATATTTTTTTAAGAGAAAGGGTTCTGAAAAGTCCCTGACTCCAGCATGAATCAGATATTCTCAAAATTGTAATTTTGCTAAATGCAATGGAAAGAAACAGACTGTGCATGAAGTTTTAAGAGGGCTAAGTTAGTTTACAGTGTTTTAGAGACAAAGTAAGTAGTTTTTTTGTATCAGTTTGGGCGTGACATATTAATTAAAGCAGTAGACGGGTGAAGTAAAACTGAAGGCTATTGATAATGCCATGAAAAACAAACACACGTACAATGTTTAGTACAGTATGGGGGAGGGCAGCGATGCAGCGTCACATTAATTTACAGTGAAAAGATGGGTTCATAAAAATATGTAAATGACTATTTCTCAGGCTTTGGTTTTCAGGCAAGCAGTGAAATCGTGGCTATCCAAAAAATAGCACCAGGGTTACCCAAACCTTACCATGGCAGAAATGAAATATGATGACGTAGCTACAATGAGAAAAAGTAATAATGGTTTGTGTTAAGTTCTAAAGTTATCCTGTTGTAAGATTGTATTTGAAGGATGCCTGAGACTTACTTTCTCTGTAAGAAGCATCATTTAAAATTACAAATTATTTCATCCCTGTCTGAAAATTTAGAAATAAATGTGATGCAGCTTTAGAATTCAGTTAAATGTATGCCACGGGATAATGAAATGTTTTGAGCCATCTGAGTATTTTTGTTCTAAGAAAAATTAATTAAAACTTCTGACAGGACAGCACTTGTATTCCTACTAAGAACTTTAAAAAGGTGTGCTGTTGCTGTCCTTTGTTGTATAAAATACAACTTAATAAAGATGTATTTTATTGTCATTACAAAGAATATCTAGGGAAGAACAAAAAGATACTGTAATTTAAAACAATTTGCCATCCTGTATTTTGTTTGTTAGCACTAATTGTTTCAAAGTGTTTTTATTTTCTGCCAACTTAGTCGTATGGCTATCTTAAAAATCCTTTTAAATGTGGTAAGCATGTGATTTAAGAATTTACCAGTGGTATTCACAGACTGTGTTTAAATTAAGGGAAAGAAGGCCACCAGCCCTGGGCGAAGAGCGCTTTTTTCTTTTATCTGTATATGCATGGTTTGCCTTGAGTGCCCCCCCCCCCAGCCCACACTACACACATCTACAATTCGGCATTCCAAAAGCAGACAATACAGAAGCCACTTTCTACCATTGGTAGGCAGATTGTTTTCTCTGAAACATGAAAGGTGAAAAGAACTAAGGGGGGCAGGGGCGGGGGGTGGGGGGAGAAGAATTTGCAAATATTTATTTTGAAAATAACATTTTAAAAACGTAACTTATTTAAAAACGCATCAGTTGGTGGGCAACAAGAAGCAAGCCGATTCCCACCTTATAGAGAAAGACGGATTCTGTAGCAGTTGGGGTTTATGTACATTTTAAACTTCCACAACACATGCATAATCCAATATTTTTAGATCTGTTCAGAGCCAGAAAAAGAAGGCATGTACGAACAGCAGGAATTACTTAGCAAGCTGATTATTTTTTGTACACAAGATGATGGCAAAAGCAGGCAAAAGTGGGTCAGATTTCATTTTCAACCGCAATCTCTAAGAGGCTTTCCCATTCATCTCAAGGTAGCTCTGAGAACACTGGGAGGGAATGCAGCCAGGATGCAGCCGGGGTGTCCGTTGTGTGTGCTGGACTTCAGCTGGAATTTAGCATTCTTAAGTGTGAGAATCGACACGGGGTGTTTTGGTGTGTTTTTGTGTTGGTGGTTTTGTGTTTTTTCTTCCAAGTGAGACAAGTCTTCCCTGCTCATGACGTTCTGCACTATCTTTTAATGTTGCAGAATTGTTTCAAGGGGATACTTTGTGCATAACGTTTATAACAGGAAGGGTGTCTTGTTTTGTTAGTTTTTATTTTCCTACATGATTTCTTGACTAGTTGCCAGAATAAGACCAAAGTATCCGACTTAGTCTCCTGGAGACGAGATCTGATTCTGCTGCTCCTGGGACAGGTCTGTAAGGACAGCCTGCGCCAAGTTGTCTACCAGTCCATCCGAAATCTGAAGTCAGATGTATGTAAAATGGTTTTCCTAGTACTTTAAATAAACTTGTGTATTTAAAAAAGCAGCCCTGACCTTAGATTTTTCTCTTGTAATTTGAACACTTCTATGCTTTAAAATGCAGTTAACTGTCACTGTGATTTTCACGCAAACAAATAGGTCAAGTCACATTACCGAAAGTGTAAAATATTAATTGAAATAATGAAATAACGTAATGGGCTCTATTTATGTGAGAGATTAAGATTGATTTGTTTGTTAATTAAAGGGGACCCTCTCGCGGCGGCAGAAGTGTCCACTAGAGACCTGCCGGGCACCAGCCTGGTGTCCGCCTCCTGTCCGTGGGCCTGTCTTTTCCGGTCAGCCCGGGTCGGGCCAGGCCGGCCATGCGGCTCCCTGGCCCCTGCGTTGCCAGAAAGCATCCGGCCGGCCTGCGGAGCCCGGCCCAGGGCCTGGAAGGTAGGGCTGCAGAGCGAGGGAGCATCCGCCTGGCTCTCCCTGAAGGTGGGTCGTTAGAGGCGCCGTGACAGGCCTTAGCTGATTTAACCTTTGCCTGCTTTGCCCTGCCAGGGGTGGCCACTAGATGTCAAGCTCATAATACAATTAGTGCATCTGTGCTGTTGACCTTGGCAACACGACTCAACACTGTTCTATTAAGTGTTAACACTGAATCTGTTAACGGGAGACCCGCGTCGGCTCCGAGCTGCGCGGCGTATCAGATGCCCATCTCGTTCAGCACAAGTGTTTATAGTTCTTCAAGAAGAGCGATCGCGGTGCTTTTGTGCGGCTCTTACATCGTGAGCTGTTTAATTAACCCCGCAGGTGCCACGGCCATTGCTCTGCGTTCCCGGCCTCCCCGGCCTCCCTCCGAGAGTGACCGCTCCCCAGCACGGATGGGCGGCCCCGCTGGGGGCTCCCATCCGTGCTCGGGCGACCGCGGGCCGCGGCTCCGGCCAGATGACTTTGTGCACGTGTGTAAACTTCGCCGACGAGCGCTGACAAATAACAGAGACGATTTAATGCCCGGAGCATTAATGCGGAGTGCGAGGCGCCTGCAGCTCGCCCGAGCCTTGCTGCTGGGCACAGTGCGCTTCCGCTTCTCTGGGCCGTTCGGACCCAGATGTGCTTGGCCGTGTTAGCGGCGGTGCTTATTTATGTATTTTTACGTGAAGAGAATCCGGAAACTGCCCGGCGGGAGCGAGGGTTGGAGCGCGGGCACCTTCGAGGAGGCGCGCTGGGGGCCAGCGTGCGGCCGATCGGACTCCGCCCGGTCCTCATCGTAAGCCAGGGAGGCCCTGGACAGACCGCGTTTCCCCCTCCCCAAGACTGGGTGGGAGCGCTTGGCGTGTCCCGCTGTTTCGGGGTGCTCTCGCGTGTGCAGGCAGGGAGGCGGCGCGTGTGCCCGCGGCCCGGGGGTGCCTGCTGCACGTAGGAGCCGCTGCGCAGCCTTGAGAGTAACCAGCATCTGATTATGCGAGGCGGCGGCCGGCGGGGTTCACAGCCGTGGCTGTCGTGGCTGCTTTCCATCTGCATGTGTCCGTGCAGGAAACCGTGCTTCGCCCCCCCCTCCCCCCCCGGTGCTTCAGCACGCAGCGTAGAAACTGCCACCGCTCTCAGCGGAAGACATTTGGTGACTGTGCCACAGGTGGTCGTTACTTAACAAATTTGAGACGTGGGCCACTGAGCCGCCGGGAGCCGTGTGCGGGTCAGTGCGGGTGTTCCGCATAGCAAGAGTGCCCTCCACTGTTCGCCGCGCGCACACCGGCCTGGAGGTCTGCGGAGAGGACACAATTTTTCTATTGCGTCTGGAATTTCTTCTACATTGTTAGACACAGTAGGGGTCTCTATTTGTCTCCTCCTGTTTCACAGCTTGGGTTCAGTGTGTGATAATTCATCTTTCTTTATGGGATTCAGAGCTATCATAAGGAGTTAAAAAGAATTAATTTGCAAGAAAATAAGTGTCTCCGCACAATTTAGGACAACTTGAAAAATGCTCCCTAGATTTTGAAGGGATGGTAAGGGCCAAGCACCAAGGACCTTTTCCTTTCCCACAGACCCACGTGGCATTTTATAGCTACTAATTAAAGTGGGAAGTTAACATCTCTTTTCCATACGGAGCAAGTTTCACTTCTCCTTTTGTTCATTGCAGAGAATTAACAAATAGGTAGCGAAAGTGTAGGGGAGTAACCATGGGCATTGCGGTTGCTCCGCAGAGTGATAAAACCATCTCCTGCGTGTGGAATCGCTTAGGTTCCTTCACCAGGCACCCGCCTCCTCAAGAGAGAACATTGAAAACGAGCTGGAGCTGGAAATGTTTAGGGGAGCCCTTATGTCTCCGATGTTCTCAATCGTATTCCAACAGTGCCTTTCTCTGTGGCCTTAGACAGGCCCACGCGTGAATGTCCCTCCTGTCCTCCACCACGTCATTCTTGGAGACGGTACTGTGCGTCGCCAGCGAAAACATGGTCCCTGCTCATTATGTAACAGACCAGGAATTAAAACAGAGAAAAAGGAAACCGTTTGTGGGGCTCCTCTCACGCTGAGGGATTTGTTCCTAAGAACAGAAACATTTTTCGTAAACGTTCTCTGTGTTTTTTATTAGTGAGAAGAAAAGGAAATCCATCCATTTTGAAGACTGCCCTCTTCAAATCCTTTTGTTAGAGGCTTTCTCCAGAAGGCTGTGGGGCCCGTTTTCCTTCTGTAGAACCTGCTCTAGAATATTGGAGGAGTGATAGAAGGCCTGAAAACCTTCAGGATAAATAGCAAGTGTAGGGTCGCTGTGAACTAATTACACATTTCCTCTCGTAAACTGAAACAGCTTTATCTCCCAGCCTCTCTTCCCTCCTCCTGACCGCGTTCAGGAGAACAACTCAGCACCGTGCAGTAGCGTGAAGCCTGGCTGGGCCACGGAGGACACGAGCCAAGGAGAGGTCCTCCCGGAGCCGCTTCTGCTCACATGGACCCACAGGGGGCTCCGATCTGCAGGGCGCTGGCCTGGGGGGGGGGGCGTCCCCCAGACGTGCCTGTGAGCAGGAAAGGAAGGTCCTGCCTGCACGCTGTGGCGGGCGAGGTGCTGGGCAGGCCCCTGGCTTGTGCTGGTGATGCCGGGCCCTGTAAATTCCTGCCTCATCCCTGGCCTGTTTACAACCCCAAGTCTCTCTGTCCTGTCCTTGAACGGTCAGGATGCAGAAAATAAATTACCTCGACAATAATGATAATGATTCTAATGCTTGTTTTCCAGCCCCCTCCCTTAAGACAGAAGGAATTTCCCACCACTGCTCTAGAAATAAATTCCTCTCCCTTGTGGGGTTGTCCTGTTGCCTTGGCTCACCGACTGACGTGGTTCTACCTTGAGATAAAAACTATAAGCCACGTTAACTAATGGATGTGATAACTTCTGTTTCTAACTACAAAGGCCAATTTGAAAAATGTAAATTTAACTAAAGGGATGGCATAAGCATGTACATCCGGAGAAATGTTGTCAAACAATGTGGGATTAAAGGACCTTAGAAGTTCTCTGAACTGCGTTCAGAGTTTCCCAGTATGGGCTTCCCTGTCCTAGAAAGCAGTTTTTAAAAAAGAAGGAAAAAACCCAGCAACACAGGTGCTGCTATCTCAGCACATACTCACTGAATCGCGGTAACGAGAGGTGCTGTCACAGCCAGTTAGAGCAACTTTCTTTATGCCCCCTCTGTTCTGAGCACGTCCGAGGTCCGTGCTTTCCCTCGGGACTCCCCGCGGGCTTCCACCTTCTAGGAGCTCTGCCCCTGGGAAGAGGGACTCATCTGGGTTATTTCCTCCCAGGCAAGTCAGGTGAAGTCATGCTTGTTGTTCAAGGCCGTACTCAAAACATGCAACCAGAATCACGATTCCATACTGAAATATTAGGGGTTTTATTCGTAGGCGTTGTTTTCAAGGCCATCTCGTGGAATGTGCGGTTCTCTCTCTTTCGTGGGATGCGAATCACCTGCACGTTTGGGCAGTGAGATACTCTTACCTTACCCGGCGGTGAATAATCTTAGCAAGTGAGCGCGACTGTGTCTGCACAGATCCTAATCAAACAAAAGGAAAAGTGGCGATTCTAAATTATTTGCCCCAAGTAAGAAATCCAGATTGTATGTGAAGAATTTTTTCCTTCATTCATTGTAGTTTTTAAACTATGCTTTAGCTTTAAAAGGCAAATTTATCATGAAACTTTGCTTATAATAAGATCCAACCATCGTTTGTCTTGTTAGGTTCATTAACATAACGAACTGTTAACAGGTCCAATGGCCAGAATGCCATTTGTACCCAATTTCCTTTGCAGGTTTGCTTTCCTGCTTCAATTTTAAAGGAATATAAGTGGAAGGGCATTCTGCTTTGACAAGAATATCTTCATTATGTTTAGGTGATTATCATTTATAACTGCATTAAACAGAATGGCTTATTATTTGGTAGGAAGGGCTGAGAAGCTCAGTGCACAGTTTCTGCAGGTGAGGAGTAGGACCCGCCCGTGGGAGAAGGAAGGTACCTGGGAGGACACCTCCCAGCTTCCATGAATTTGGATGCGAGCCCGAAAAGTCCTAGCGTGCGAAAAACCAGTGGAAACGTCAAAAGTTATCTTGAAAGTAAATAGAGGTTTGTTTGGGTCACTTAAGCTCTGAGAAAAACACAGTGGAAAAAAAAAATAGTATTTCTGTGTTTCACATATTTGTTACACAGCATATCTGGGAAATGTTCATTTGTAAGGTATCATTTATGTACAATTAAGTTAATTTTTCTAACACCGAACGCACTTTCATCAGCCTTACTGTAAGCATTTGTTCAGTGAACTGTCCCTAACATAATCCACGTAAAGAAAAAGCAGTCTTGAACGAGATTCACACAGTGTTTAATTGCATAGAATTGTAAGCGTTTACACCATGTGAATGCTTCTGTGTGCCCCATGATGACACGTTTTATTTCTGAGGAGTTTAAGGTAGAAAATAGTTCAACACATTAGCAATATTTCATTTCTTGGTATTTTTTTCTTTGAAAAGTATTAAAATAAAAATCTCTAGAAGATTATGGCAACTCTTTAATATCGTTTCTTTAAATATTGGAAAAGGACTTTAAGAAATACTTTGTTCTGTTTAGTTAGAATAGTTATGATACAGTGTAACATTGATTCCAACTTGATTACTTACTCTATCAGAAGCTGTTTGCCTGGAGATGTCAGGGGTGGGGTTTTTTTGTTTTTGTTTTTGGGGGTGTGTGTGTGTGTGTGTCCTGTTCTACAACCTTAGCGTGTTTAAAATTAGATCTTGCACACGTTGCGCAAAGTTCAGTGCTGCACGTATTTAGTCTGTTAGCGCTCCTGTCTGCGGGACAGACCAGCCGTGTCTTTGCTTCCGGCTGCTCTCATCCTCACTATAGACACCTGTTACATTCCTTCCTTCTGCAGCAGTGAGACTCCGTGCCGTCCGGTCTTCAGCGCTGACTTTAGTTTAAGAGTCTAGCATGTCTTTATGGGCCGCAGCTCTAACTTCTTTTCCCCCTTCCGCTGGTTTAGCCAGTTAAGAAAATGCTATTGAACACTGCTAATATTTTTTTAAAGGGGAAATAAATGACCCGGGAATCATGGCCTCGTGGAGAGCAGCTGACTAGCCTCGAAAAATATTTTTGTTTTCTTTCCCAGTGGAAGGACTAAGCGATTTTGCAGTTTATTTTTTAAAAATCAGATTTCTCTACTAAAACTGGTGCCACGTTGTTCTTTTTTCAAACCGCCCCCCACCCAAAAAAAAAGAAATATGGAGACTTTTTAGCAAATATATTTGTTGATGTTACAGCAGCAAATTATTTCCGGGGACGCAAACTTGAGGGTGTTTTGTTCTCACGGTCAACTGTGCAGGATAACAAAAAGCCGATCTGCAGCTGTCATTTGTCTCTGTTCACGCTGGTTTGTGGCTGTCGCTCCTTCTGTAAGTTGACGAGAAGCAGTTACGAGTCAGGAAGACGTAGGGCGGCACATCGAGCCCGAGTAATTACCGGGCGTTACCTTTCATCCCAGCTCCCAAAAAATAGGAGCTAGGAATGTGCCCGTGTGCTGATGCCTCGCTCCTGGATGGCCATTTATTTGATCAGGTGTGAATTAGAATTGTTCATTACACATGGTTGTTATTCGGCACAAGAGGGTACGGGAAGTCAGGAAGTAGCTGCCTACAACAGTAATTAAACATGTGTAACCAATTAGAGGGCTTTCCACTATGGCACAAGCATATAATTTGCCGAGTCTTTCTATGAGAATAGATGAAAATAGGTACAAAAAGTGTGTCTGACTACAACATTCTCATGTTAAACATGTCAACATAAATGAACTTTAAATATATAATTTCTAGTTTGTTAACAAACTGCCGAACTCTATTGGCTAATCACAACAACATATAATTTTGGTTCATTTCGCCAAGAAATATTGCATCTGACAGAGCCAATTAATTGTATTAAACATGATTCATTTTCGGCCCAGACTATATTGGTGATATTCATTTCGCAGACCCTAAAATGTAGAAATGTGCCCTGTCCGTGAGGAGAGTCAAAGGGCTGGCTGAGAACATTGGGGATTGATTGGTGGATCGAACTAGGAGTCAGGGAGACGATTTCTCTGAGCAGGGACGTAAAGCGCTTATATTCTCTTTGTTACATTTACAGATGAAAGTATTTAGATGAGGTTTCATACGTGAAATAAATGCCCATTGATCTGGAAGGTTCTATAGAATTACATTAAATGCGTAATGTCTCCGCCGCGCGAAGACGATAAATCTCGGGGTCCAACCCTGCGAGAGTCACGGCGGCCGGCTCCCCTGGCAGGTGCTGACGTGAGCTTGAAAGGTTACAGATGAGTTTAGCGATGTTAAGTGAACTGGCAAAGGCATCTCTAATTTTGCTGGAAATGAGGATGCCCGGTGGTAGGGGGAATCCTAATGAGCCCATCGAAAGCTGCCTTTGTGCCCAACAGACAGGGTGGCTGCAGATTGTATGAAAATATTGGAAATCAATGGCTTCTATGGAATTTCATTAGGAAGCCGTATCCACAATTGATAGAGCCTCATAATTTGATGGATTGTGCTGAGAAAATGATTAGCCAGCTAGAAAGAGTCATAGAATACACACTCTGGGACGTCAGGAACGTTGAAGTGGGGTAATTTGTACAAAATAAAAGATATTGATTTTACTTATGTGCGAAATTTTGAAATGGAGGTGGTTGTCTCAGGAGCCTCTGGCTGACGTCATCTCTTGGTTTTTGTAGCCGTCCCCGGGGACGGGGCCGACGATGGGGACAGCGGGAGCGAGGGCAGAAGCGGAAGCGAGGAGACCAGCGTGTGCGCGAAGTGCTGTGCGGAGTTCTTCAAGTGGGCAGACTTCCTGGAGCACAAGAAGGGCTGCACGGAAGACCCGCCGGTGCTGATCGTGGGCGAGGATGAGCCGGCCCCACCGTCCGAGGACTTTCCAGAACCTTCCCCGGCCAGCTCTCCCAGTGAGCGGGCGGAGAGCGAGGCGGCCGAGGAGCCGGCCCCCGCAGACAGCGGCGCGGGCGGGGAGGCGAGGGCCCCGGAGAAGGAGGAGGAGCCCATGGAGGCCGAGCCCGCGGGAGACAAGAGTTTCCGGGCCCCGGGCCCCTCGCACGCCGCGAAGCCGCCTCTACCTCAGGGCCCCGAGCCGGCTCCCGTGGCCGCGTACAGCATGCCAAACACCAACGTGACCCTGGAGACCCTCCTGAGCACCAAGGTGGCCGTGGCGCAGTTCTCCCAGAATGCCAGGGCTGCGGGCAGCGTGGGGTCCGGCGGCGGGGTGGCGGCGGCCGCCGTCCCCATGATCCTGGAGCAGCTCATGGCCCTGCAGCAGCAGCAGATTCACCAGCTGCGGCTCATCGAGCAGATCCGCAGCCAGGTGGCCGCGATGAACCGCCAACCCCTGCGGCCGCCCCTGAACCCCGGGGCGGCCGCGGCGGCCCCCAGCGTCCCGGTGCCGGCCTCCAGCCAGCTGCAGGGACTGGCCGCCCACTCGGCCCTACAGCTCTCGGCCGGGGCCCCCCCCGCGTCCGCGGCTCCCAGCCCCGCCGCCCCGCCCACCGCCTATGAGGGCCCCCAGCACCTGTCCCAGCCGGCCTCCGGGGCCAGCGCCCCGCACGTCCCCGGTGGGGGCCCCTCCGTCCCCACCGAGGCGAGCGGGCCGGCGTCCTCCAGCTCGGCCTCGGCCTCTGCCGCCCCGGCCTCTGCCGGCCCCTCCAGCGGCAGCTCCCGGCCGCAGAACGCCTCGACGCCCCCCGCCCTGGGGCCGGGGCCCCTCCTCAGCTCGGGCCCCAGCCTGCCCAGCCCACTCCTACCTCAGACCTCGGCCAGCGGTGTCATCTTCCCCAACCCGCTGGTCAGCATCGCGGCCACCGCCAACGCGCTGGACCCGCTGTCCGCCCTCCTGAAGCACCGCAAGGGCAAGCCCCCAAACGTGTCGGTGTTCGAGCCCAAGGCCAGCGCCGAGGACCCCTTCTTCAAGCACAAGTGCCGATTCTGTGCGAAGGTGTTCGGCAGCGACAGCGCCCTGCAGATCCACCTGCGCTCCCACACCGGCGAGAGGCCCTTCAAGTGCAACGTCTGCGGGAACCGCTTCTCCACCAAGGGCAACCTCAAGGTCCACTTTCAGAGGCACAAGGAGAAGTACCCCCACATCCAGATGAACCCCTACCCCGTCCCGGAGTACCTGGACAATGTGCCCACCTGCTCCGGCATCCCCTACGGGATGTCGCTGCCTCCGGAGAAGCCGGTGACCACCTGGCTGGACAGCAAGCCCGTGTTGCCCACGGTGCCCACGTCGGTCGGGCTGCAGCTCCCCCCCACCATCCCTGGCGTCGGCGGCTACGCAGACTCCGCCAGCCTCACCCCCGCAAGCCGCTCCCCGCAGCGGCCCTCGCCCGCGTCAAGCGAGTGCACCTCCCTGTCCCCCGGCCTCAACAGCTCTGAGTCAGGTGTCCCGGGTGCAGCCGAGTCCCCCCAGCCAGGGCTCGGCGGCTCTTCTGTGACCAAAACCGAGCCCACGAGCCTCCCCTGCACGAACCCCAGACCAGGGGAGGCCCCCGGGAGCGGGCAGGTCTCTGCCACGACCTCGGCGGCCGCCCTCACGGACGGCAGCGCCTCCACGGGCCTGTGCAGCCCCGTCCTTCCGGCCAGCTCGGACCAGTTCAAGGCCAAGTTCCCCTTTGGGGGCCTGCTGGACTCCATGCAGACGTCCGAGACGTCCAAGCTGCAGCAGCTGGTGGAGAACATTGACAAGAAGATGACGGACCCCAACCAGTGCGTTATCTGCCACCGCGTGCTGAGCTGCCAGAGCGCCCTCAAGATGCACTACCGGACGCACACGGGGGAGAGGCCCTTCAAGTGCAAGATCTGCGGGCGCGCCTTCACCACCAAGGGCAACCTGAAGACACACTTCGGGGTGCACCGGGCCAAGCCGCCACTGCGGGTGCAGCACTCGTGCCCCATCTGCCAGAAGAAGTTCACCAACGCCGTGGTCCTGCAGCAGCACATCCGCATGCACATGGGGGGGCAGATCCCCAACACGCCGCTGCCCGAGGGCTTCCAGGACGCCATGGACGCCGAGCTCCCCTACGACGACAAGGCTGCGGAGGCCCTCAGCGGCTATGACGACGACGCGGACGAGAACTCCATGGAGGACGACGCCGACCTTCGGGAGCCCGCCGGCGACCCGCCCAAGCCGCTGCTGTCCTACGCGGGGTCCTGCCCGCCCTCGCCACCCTCCGTCATCTCCAGCATCGCTGCCCTGGAGAACCAGATGAAGATGATGGACTCGGTCATGAGCTGCCCACAGCTGACCGCCCTGAAGTCCCTGGAGAACGGGTCCGGGGACAGCGACCGCCTGAGCAACGACTCGTCATCGGCCGTGGGCGACCTGGAGAGCCGGAGCGCGGGCAGCCCGGCCCTGTCCGAGTCCTCGTCCTCCACACGCGCCCTGTCGCCCATGAACAGCAACAGCGAGAGTTTGCACTCCAAGTCCCCAGGCCTCAGCACCCAGGAGGAGCCCCAGGAGGCGCCACTAAAGACCGAGAGGCCGGACAGCCCGTCCCCCGCCCCCGAAAACGGAGGCGCGCTGGACCTCACGGCGGCGCCGCCCGGCCGGCCGGCCGTCAAGGAGGAGGCCCCCTTTAGCCTGCTGTTCCTGAGCAGAGAACGGGGTAAGTGTGCGGGCACTGCGTGTCGTGTCTGTGGCAAGCCCTTTGCTTGTAGGAGCGCGCTGGAAAT
The DNA here is from genome assembly GCA_003697995.1 of Taxidea taxus jeffersonii. NCBI lineage: Eukaryota > Metazoa > Chordata > Mammalia > Carnivora > Mustelidae > Taxidea > Taxidea taxus. Next base: position 14,960 of record RCUC01168857.1, read on the forward strand.
CCACCACCGCAGCCACACTAAGGAGCGCCCGTTTCTCTGCGTGGTCTGCGGGCGCGGGTGCTCCACTCCGGGTAATTTAAAGCAGCACTTACTGACGCACGCGTTGAGCGAGCCGCCTTCTCAGTTCTGTGACCCCGACTTTGCCCTAGGTCCCAGCCAAAGCACTCCTAGCCTGGTTGCCGGCCCCGCGCCCGCCATGATCAAAATGGAAGTGAACGGGCACAGCAAGGCCATCCCGCTGGGCGAGGGCGCGCCGCTGCCGGCCGCGGTCCAGGTGCCCCCGGGGCCCCAGGCGGTGATGAGCCCCGGCCTCGCGCCCATGCTGGCCCCCCCGCCGCGCCGCACCCCCAAGCAGCACAACTGTCAGTCGTGCGGGAAGACCTTCTCCTCGGCCAGTGCCCTGCAGATCCACGAGCGCACACACACCGGAGAGAAGCCCTTCGGCTGCACCATCTGTGGGAGGGCCTTCACCACGAAGGGCAACCTCAAGGTAAGGCCCGGGGAGTCAGGGGTCACGGCGGGGGGCGGACGTGCCGGGAGCCCACCCACCGTGTCGCGTGTGCACCTGCTCACCAGGGAGCACGTGCCATGTGGCGGTGGCAGCGGGCTCCCCTGCCGGAGCGGGCCGGGCCTCCCCTCGGGGGGGCTTGTGCCGCCTGTTGGGGGCTGACCGCGCAGGCTCTGCTCCCGGGCGGCCGGTCGCAGAGCCTGGTGTGGTCTTGGACCGGAGGAACGGGGACGACGACATAAGCTGGGCTCTTAAACGCGCGCACGAGATACAGATACTGTGCCTGCTGGGCCGAGGCCAGAACTCGGTTCTGCCTTTGTCCACGTGGTGGCTAGCAGAGGCCGGGGCATCGGTGAGGAGCTTCCCAGAGTGAGGGCCAGTGCAGGATTCCCGTCTAGGATGACCACCACACTGCCCATCCTCCCCAGGCGGTGCGGTGTGCGGAGATGCTCAAGGGTCGGTCCACGTCTCGCGCCTCCTGGGTCGGTGTGCTCTTCCAAGATAGCGAACGGCTCGAAGCCTGTGGCTGCTCCTTCCTGTAGGACAGGAGCCGGCCACACGAGGCCCAGGGGCTGCTTCCGTGTCAGGGGGAGAGTGACCATGGGGCCCAGCGGAGCTGGGAGTTCAGGTACAGGGCCGTCCTGCGGAGCAGGGCAGAGGCAGGAGGGGCAAATGCTCTGTGCCCTCCGAGGCTTGCACCCCCTCCCCCCCCCCCCCCGTGGCATGTGGGCTTTCCACCATGTGGGGGAACCTTATTGTGTCAAGGTCATCAAGTGAGAGAAACACGCACAAAGACGTTGACTGATTTTGCTTCTTGTGTGAGGAGGACTGTTGCATATTGCTGAGAACAGGGAACAGAACTGACTCTGACACCGCGGTGCTGGGTTTCCCACGACACATGGGCCGCGTGGAGACAGGCACGCCCCCGCCTCTGGAGCCGGGCCGGCTTACCTGTGCCTTGTGTCTCCCTGTCTCTCACGCAGGTGCACATGGGCACGCACATGTGGAACAACGCCCCTGCGAGGCGCGGCCGCCGCCTGTCCGTGGAAAACCCCATGGCTCTGCTGGGGGGCGACGCCCTGAAGTTCTCAGAAATGTTCCAGAAAGATCTGGCAGCGCGAGCAATGAACGTTGACCCAAGTTTTTGGAACCAGTATGCTGCAGCCATCACCAATGGTCTCGCCATGAAGAACAACGAGATCTCCGTCATCCAGAATGGGGGCATTCCCCAGCTCCCCGTAAGTCTCGGGGGAAGCGCCCTCCCCTCCTTGGGTTCTCTGGCCGCCGGGATGGACACAGTGCGCAGCGGCGGCAGTCCGCCCATCGTGGGTTTGGACAAAGCCAGCTCCGAAACAGGAGGCAGCCGTCCATTCACCAGGTTTATTGAGGACAACAAGGAGATCGGTATTAACTAGCTGCGGTCGGCTCCGTCCCACGCACACACCGTCAAGGGCGGCCATCAGGCTGTGTGGCCTTGGGCCCTGGTTCCCCTGAAAATGGTCCCCGTAGCGGAAGACACGCTCACGGCGCGGCTGCTGGAAGGCTGACCTGGACGCACTGCATGCTCTCTTCCCCCGGTGAGCCTGACTGCTCTGGGCACTGCGAGCTGCGCAGTAAAGTGACACCAAGAAGAGAAGTCCTGTAGAACCGCCTTGGGAACGGGAAGGGCTCACACCACATCCACTCGTTCCTCCCAAAACCTGACAACCCCCGCGGCGGGGGAGGGCCCCCTGCGGGTCCCAGCGACACTCACTTGAAGGTTTTGTTCGAATTAGTTAGAAACTTGAACTCGGTTTTTAGGCTGTTGAGGGTGTGACTGGGTTCTCCCAGCGCCGTCTTCTGGTCGTACCTTTGTCTGTCGTATTTATAATGTTAAGATTATGCGGGTAACAGATAATGCAGCCCCAACTTTAGAGGAAGCCTTTGTACCGCAGAATACATCCGGCTGTGTGATTTTTTTTTTCTTTTAAACCAGAATTTGTTTTACTATAAATAAGTGAGTTTTTTCAATGCAGGCAAATTGTGAAGTCCCCTGGGAAAGACCGCATGCTTTCGTGTGCAAGTACCCGTCAGTGACCAGCCTTTTTTTTGTTGTTCTTTTTGTTCTTTTTTTTTTTTTTTTTTAATTTAAACGTTTGTAGCTGCTATGTGGACCCTTGTTCCCTCGTGTGGTCTGTAGCCCAGCGACTGGGAACAAGTTACAGACAAAATGTCACCGTAAATCACTCACAGCATTCTAAGTGGTTGTGAGGACATGTGAGCTTCACGTTCTCAAAGTCGTACAATAAAGAGGTGATGTTTGTGTCCTGTGGTTGCAAACTCTTGGTTTATGCTATTGCACTTTGAGGAGTTTGTCTTAGGGAGGGTTGGCTATGATTTGAAAACTTAAAAAGATGTAAAGTATTTTATAAATAGTACTTTGGTTCAAGGAAAATGAAAAAAAAAAAACCTGTCACGGTTTCTCGTTTTGTCTTAAGTTCAAACCTATGAGAAATCCTTACCACTCACACAGAAGAGCCACCAAGGCCTGTCTGTTCCTCAGTAAGCGAGGGCCTGCCATTTCTTAAATGAAAATGATTTATTTAACTTTTCTACAAAGCCCACGCAAAACCTGAGCGCCCCTAACACGGGTCTGATGAATTAACCCAAGGACCGTGAGCCAGCAGCTGGCGGGGCCCGGAGACGGCGGCGGGGTCTGGTGTGCCGTGGCCGCCCGGCTCTCGCTCTTGCAGGCGGGACTTGCCTCCGGCCCTGGTTCTGGTGTACAGTTAGCTGCAGAGGAAGAGCGACGTCCGGCAGTGGAATCCGTCACCACCAGGACATTTTCTGATTTATTTATTATCTTCTCAGATGAAAACGAAGCACAATGTCGTCTGATCATGCAGAAGAGCCTGGAGCTGCTGACCTTGTTTAGATGGCTCGGCCTGAGCTGGGGATTGCGGTCGGGGTGGCCCGCGGGCAGGGGTGTGTGTGCTACCTCATTTTGTGCGGTGCAGGCCTGCTGGCGTCTGGGACGGCTCGCCTCCTCTGCCCGTAGCGTCCAGAGACACAGTTCCACTTGTGTGCCCTGAAGCGGGAGCCAGACAGCGATGTTTTCTTAGCTAGGACAGGAACACGGGACGATCTTTCCCACGCCACCACAGCTATAGCAAGGCCACCTCGTATCCTGGAGCAAACCAGTCCTGAAGGCTTCTCACTCCACCAGCCTCACCGGCTCCTGCTGTTGGAGCCAAGCACCGAGCCCATGGGTGCTGCTGGGCGGTGGCAGTGGAATGCCTTTATTATTTATGTGTCCTTTTTAGTGTGATTTTTTTTTATTCGTATTTGGTACCATGTAGGGTTCTCTCTTCTCCCGGAAGGATGTGTATATAACTTAAAAAAAGAAATGTAAAGTGTTGTAAATAAGATGGCTCATGAAGGGCCGGCGAGGCGCGCCCCCTTCTGTATTCAGGACCAGGCCGCCCCTCCCTGCGTGGTGAAGAGAGACACTATTTTTCTACTGCAGCACCATGTAGGGCTGGGGCCCCCGAGCCAGTCAGCGTTCTTACCAAGATCCAATATTTTTTATGACAAATCTGTGGCTCGACACATCTACTGATGGAAATGGATGTCTTAGACTAGGTTACTATTTTTGTCATACGGAAATGAATAAAATGCAGGATGTAACATGACTTCTGAATTGCGTTCCTTGATTATTCGAGTGGAAACCGTGGAATTTGAGGTTCTAGTCGTTGATGGTGGATGTCCTGTCTGTGGTGTTTCTCCGAGGAAAGCCAATAAGGGTTGACAGCTTAGACATAAGCAATATCTACATGTATCTTGATTGGTCTTGAAATTTTTATTTTTCACTTTTTCCCTAAAATAAAAATGCAGCCTCCTAATTGTGGATTTTTTTTTTTTTACATCTGCGATGGACGAAGATGTAGAAATTGCCTCCTCGTTAGAGACTGCCTGCCGTGTCCAAAAATGACCACTCTGAATTGCTCTCCCATCGTCAACGTTAAGTGAACGTATTGGCTCTTGGGATCGCTTGAGATAAATCGCTGAGCGTCAAGTCAGTTCCAGGTGGGACGTGGTCAGGGAGGGGCTGCCCGCACCTCTATCCCCTCCCCCCGAGGGAAGATCTCTTTACTTCACCAGTAACGCTTCGTAGAACTTAAAACTTCAAAAAATGTGGTAATTCCTGGATTTCAGTATATCCATCCAACGCATTCCTTTTTTCCAATAGCTACAGACACCTAGAAGCCTGGGGAGGGTGGGCGAGCTACCTGCCGGGGCCAGCCTTCCAGCACAGATCCTAAACCTTACGGGCTAAACCGTGTTGGTTTCAGGGCTAGGATGGAAATTAGCAAACACGAGGGGGCTCGATAAGACCGTAAATTCATCTGTTTTTTTAAAATGATAAGGAAATAAAGGCCCTTACCATCTAAATAATATGAATTAAAATGCAGGGAAAATGAGATCTACTTATTTCAAAAGCATTTCCAGTGTAAAAATCTAAGGCCGTTGGCCGCTTAACAAGCCCGGATATTTACTTCCTGACGTCAACTCTTGAGTGCTCAGACCATGCATCAGAGAACCATCAATGCCAACAGTCCCTAAAAATTATTTATTTAAGTATGTTTCTCTTCTAAGTCCATTACAGGAACCATTCACATTTGAGACTAATTAAAAAGTATTGCTGAAGGGTTGAGAAGCAGTTGTTCTCAAACTGCACCGTGTCATTTTCTCCCCGTGGGCGCGGGAAGGCAGCAGTCCCCCTGCCTGTCGCCGCTCTGAGTTGGCAGCTGCCACCGCCCCGACCGGAGCCACACGAGGCCACGGGCGGCGACAGGCCGGTCCTTTGTCTCCCGGTGGCGCAAGCGTTTCCAGCCCAACCCTCCACGGGGCTGGATTTATCTTGTCTGATACCATGGAAGCCCAGACCCCTCGCCTCTGTCCTCGCATGCGTGCTGGTGGCTCAGGGATAACGCCCCACACGTGGACCCCCCAGCCTAGCCTGCCACCCCACTCGTGGGCCTCAGGGCTCAGCCTGTTGCGCTCGAATCCCACGCTCGTTTGCAGGTTGCCGGCGGCTGGGGAAGGCGCAGGCCCCCGTGTGTGCCTTGGAAGGGCTTCCGGTGGCGCCTCGCGGGGAAACGGGCGGTGTTGGCTGACTTTTCAGCTACGTTAAATTCAATCTACAGAATATTCTAGACACAATGAGGGGAAAAATTACGTTCTCACTTCTTTTCCCAGCTACTGGGAACTCCTGGTGTTCAGCACCCTTCACGGAGGGAAAACTGTCACGTGCCCCCGCTGGGAGGGTCTCCCGCGGCTCTGCCCACTTGCCCCACGGGCGCAGGCCGGGGTGTGGCCGTGCCCTGCGCCATCCGGGCCGGCGAGCTCTGTGGGGCACAGCGAAGGGCGCCGGGGGCACCGGCTGAGCTGGCCTCACTCTGATCCCTTGCCTGGTAGAAGACAAGTCGGTGGCGCTAAAACCACTTCTAACATCCAGGCTGGGCTGTGTGGCTGGTTAGTTGGTTTTGAACGAACCAGCACCGACGTGCGCCTTCCTTTTCCCCCCAAATTCACAGTATTTATAGAGAGAAAATACAAATGATTACCTAAGAACACAAATAAGAAAATCCTATTACAAATGACTTCGCTAAGAAAATCTGTGGAATCATTTTTGGACCATGAAAAGATGTGTTGGTGTCTCTGCTTATTCTAAACCTGAGTTTATTGGGGCTTTTTAAAATGAAACTATAATTAAGGTGAAATAAAGGAAGTTCTGTGAACCTTATGCTTACTGCATTTTCTATCAGAAGAGTCTTTTCAAAATGCTGTGCTTCCGTCCTGTGTGCAGCACCCGAGGCACAGCTGTGGTCCCTCGCCACGTGCACGCACGCGCGCATATTAAGAGGAGGATGCCAGTTAAAGCGATGGTTAGTTCTTACTGTTCTTTTCAGTAAGTAAACTATTAATGGGGTTTTCCTGCCCTAATTTATTACCTAATTTATTACCGCGTCTGCATTTTCTGGTCTGGCTTCGGGAGCGCAGCAGATTATATTTGGGCGGCTCTGCCTAAGTCTCCCACTTCGGAGTGAATCCAGTGTTTCTCCAAGCCCTGGACTAAACCGGGGGAGATAACGAGGATGGCAGGGGCAGGGCCACGAGTGTGAGATGCTGTCCCCAGCCAGAGCCCCTGGCGTCCCCGAGAGGAGGCCCGCGGCCCGGAACCCTGCCCTGGAGAGGAGCCGGCCTCCCGCGTCCACATGAGTCACTCTGAGTGATTCAAAGGTGGAAATACATGTCTGCTTTCAGCTCTTCCAAGTGGGATTATTTGAGAACACAGGGATTTTATAAACTCCCAAACGCCTTCTAGGTTGGTACGATACACATATTTTTAGATTCTAGAATGGCCCATAAACTGGAGTTTGTAGATGGACGTGGGGGTCCTTTCCCTCAGCAGCCATCCTGGTGCTCAAGGTGCTTCGTTTCCTTTCTAGCTCAACTTAAAGGACACCAGAATTTTAATAGCTTTTTACAATAAGGGATATAATATCCAAGACAAAAGTCTTACATTTATTTTATAACTAGACTTCTTTTTATTATATGCAGAACATATCCTATTTGCTGTAGGAAGGACAATCTAAGAACAGTTCCTGTTCTGACCTAGAATTACCCCAAAGAAACCAGACACACCCTCCCAGGAACACGGCCGCTGACGAAGAGTCAGCAGCTTCAGAAACTGTGTTTTCCACACTTTGGATGGCAACAGCTGTAGGGATCCACGAGGGGGAAATGTGTAGAAAACTCTCCAAACGTTTAAATACTTTAAAGATAAATTAGATTTTGAATTTGAAGTCTGCTTTCCCTCACCAGTCCACCCGGAGCCGCTGTGCTTTTCCGCGGGGAGTCCTCTGGTGGGGCGTGCGCGAAGACCCAGCATGTCCTCGCTCGCCCCTCTCTAATTCAGTGTTCTATGCTTTCTCGTGGGTGCCAGCACGTGGCGCTGCCATCAGAGGCAGCCGGCAGCAGGGTGAGCTCCACCCTGGGGGCTCCAGGGCCACGGAGAAGCGAATCCTCTGGCCCCGATGTTTCTTCTTTGGGGCTTTAAAAATTTCACGGACCCTTCGAAGAAGTAGGCATTGTGAAGGCACCCTCTCACGGGGGAGCCAGCCATCCAGTGGTCTGGCATCCGTCTGTAGACACATGCTGGTAGTACGTCGAACCGGCGTCCGAGCTCACCCAAGAAACAGCTCGATCTTCAGTGGCTGCCTTGTTGGCCACCAGCTCATGAGAGAACCCGGCCTGGAAACCACCAGCCTTGGAAACAAGCAACCACAACACAAATCAGGAAAAGTCACCCACCTCCCAGATTCCAGCTCCCGCATCCCCTGCATAGATTCTCAATTACGAGCTACAGCAATTTGGGAAAATGAACTTTCTCCATGAATATCTGTAAATGATCGTTTTTCCTCAGGAAAACACCAGGCGTATTTTTCATCATCTCAGTACCTCTTATGGGACCTGAAGAAGCTGGGCGTGCTGCTGAAGTTGGTGGCTCCCACAAGTCCTCTGTCCCCGACCGAGGCTTGCCTGGGGGGCACCCTTGAGATGTACCCTCGTTCTCGCTGCCCTCTCTCACCCAGAATGTGTCTGCCGGGGCGGGGCTCCTGGGTCTTCAGTGTCCATTTGGGCCTCGATCCTGGCACGCGGGGGGCTGGTGTGCCGGGCAGGACCTGCCTCAGAGAGCATGTTGGAAGCCACAGTCTCCATCTGGTTCTTGTAAGGCTGGTCCCAGGCTGAGCTCTGCGCCCCGCAGTCTCCGGGGGCCTGGCTTAGATACTTGGTTTTAGAAACAGTGTGAGATCTGCCTGGCTCTGGATAAGGCTCTCACTTTAACAAATATCCTTAAACCCCAATCTGTATCTCTCTTGCAGTCAGTGAGAAGAACTCATTTAAATTGTTTTGATCTTTGCTTCAATGTCAGAGAAACGTCTACGTTCTCGATGCGCTCTGTGTGCCTGAGAGTGACTCCTCAAAGAACTTTCTGTGGAGGTGTGATTAATTCAGCCCCGTGAATATCTGTCCAGAATAACAAGGAAAGCTTTTTGAGCAGAAAATAATACTGCGTTAATTATTTTATTAATGCATACTCCCTGAGGTAAGGAAATGCTAGATTTTCTAAATTCCGTAAGCGCAGATAAGACAGTTGGCATATGCTTGCAAGGCTAGCTTGATTGTTAGATGAGAAAATATTCAATTTCACATGCATTTAAAAATTGCATATTCAATTGCAATCATTTGTATTCTCTCTACTTTTGTAATTAAAGAGATTGGAGCTTTGCCTTTGATGTATTGGAATTCTATTAGCAGAATGGCTCACGGTTTAGAGGTAATTCTGGAATGTTTGGCTCACTAATGTGAGTCTGGCCGGTCGTGCACGTCAGCATGAGGACCAGCTGCACAAGCTGTGGGAGCCCTGCGTGTCCCCAGCGAGGGGCCTCCCTGCGGGCTTTGCTCCGAGCTGCCCTGCACCTACTGGAACCTTTGATATTTAAGTTAGGGTTAGTTTCCTTTAGAAATGTGAAAACCACCTTAACACATTCCCATCTTTCCAGACATAAAAAATGCTTTCCAAATGAAAAATAAATGTGTAAAACGAGCTCTCCAGTGTTTGAGTGCCTAAAGCTATGGGTGAGGAGTGTGGAGTCCTGTCCCACCCCTCGCCCACTCCCCGCCTGGATGGGGGCTTTGCTCCAGCTCTCTGTCACCTCCCCCGACTGGCTGCAGAGGCCGAGCTGTGACTCGGGACAGCTGGAAGACACGGGTGGGCTTTTAAACTGTTCTTTCTCAGGTAATTTGCCCACCAAACCCCCTGGCGTTGGTTCTTGAAAACTGTCTTTGCAGGCGTGGATGGGGTTGGGCCTCCTGGAGGCGGGAGAGCCGAGGGCAGCCCTGTGCATCCCCAGGGCTGAGTATCTAATCCAGGCTGTGAGGCCAGAGAGCCCGCGTGGGAGACCACTCATGTGGGCCTTTAGGGTGCCTGCCAACCCCTCCCTGGGCACAGCCCAGGAAAGAGCTGCAGATGTGGCCAGAGCAGCGGAGTTCAGGATCTCAGGACACAGGGGGCCCCGGGGAAGGCAGCTCTGAGCACACTGGACGTTTCAGCCCATCCGCTGCCCGAATGTGCACCAGGCCCGGACTGGCTTGCCCGCACCCACATGCAGCCCCAGGGCCCCATGGACAGTCGTCCCAGCAGGTGGAGGGCACACCTAGCCCTCCCGGGGGTAACCGAATGGTGTCACACAAGTAGACACAAAGACAGTTGACCTTGTCCCCACAGGCCCATCTGACCTTCAGCCAGCCCCTGAGGCAAGGTCTGTCTGAGGCTGGGGCTGCCAGAAGGGTCCAGGAAGGAGGCCCTGCCTCAGGCTGGCACCTGGGCTCATGCCCCAAAGGCAGCTCACCGTCTCCTGGCCACAGAGCACTGATCGGGAGGGGCACCAGCTGCCTGGGGTGTTCTAGGGTGTCTCGGGGCGTCCGAGGGCCAAACTGTCTCTGTGGTCCTTCTCTTTGAGCTCAGCTGGAGACAGGGTGTCTCCTGTGCCTCAGCCCATGGTCACCTCCTGCTCTGCCCATGATGTCCCCGAGGCCCAGGGTGGCGTGGATGTGTTTGAGGAGGTGAGCATCAACACTGCTTTCCCCAGTTACATCATACTTTTATTTTAAGTACACTGCGCGTCGGTTCCTGCTCTGGGCGCCGAGATCAGCCATGTCACCAGCAGGCAGTCTGCACTGTCAGTGCCTGCATTTTTCCAAGGTACAGAAAACCTGTAACAGGACAGTTGAATCTGGACTGTCCACTCACTGATGGGCCAGACTAGTTAGCTCTGTTACTGGTCAGGAGAACGTAAAACTTCTAGGCAAGTTACTGCACGCGTCCCCGTAGTGGGGAGAGAGAGGCTCAAACAACAGAGGTCTGTCCCAGGGACACGTAAGGGCGATCAATGTGAGCAAAGACTTTTGGTCAACCTCTCTACGACATCCCTGACTAGATGATTTGTTGACTAGATGACTGAGTGACGGATGGGCAGGTGGATAGATGGACCAGTGATGGGCGGTAGGTGATAAATGGTAGCGGATGGGTAGATGAGAGAGGGACGATGGGTGGATGATAGATAAGTAGACGGACAGATAGATGATCGATGGGTGACAGGATGGATGGATGGATGGACGGACGGACAGGCGGACAGATGCATGGATGAGTGGATGATAGGTGGTTCCCGTACTCTTGGAAAGAGTAGAAATTTCACTGAAATGCAATACCTGCTCTCGGGAAACCCTGCTTAGCTAGGAGATATCCCTGTGCTGAGACCACGGGAGGCTCGGGTTGCTTCACCGTCTAGCACACACACCTCCCTCCCCCTTCGCAGTGGGTCCCCTATTGAGCCGCCACTGGTCTGGCAGCTGTGTGTGTCAGAACCGCCTGGGCTGCTTCCACCGCAGACGCCCAGGTGCACCGCAGAAGCTTGGGGTCGGGTTTGAGGTCTTGGGGTCCAGGGTGATTTGTGTTCCGCTGGCGTAGGGACCAGAGCAGGGTTTGCAGTCCCGGCCACTCCTCGGAGTCCCCCTCAGAGATGCTCTCATTTCCAAACTCGGCTGGCCTCCCTCCAGACCAGGTGAAGCAGGGACTGTGGTGTTCAGCAGTCCAGACACACCAGGGCTTTGCACAACAGTGACATTCATCCAGATCACTGGACCTCTTGTTGAAATGCAGATTCCGGTTCCACAGCTCTGGGGTGGGGCCTGGGATTCTGTATGTCTAGCAGGATGCAACGTGGCTGGATTGGGAGCAGCGCTAACCACAGAGAGGAAACGGGAAGCCTTGGGGACCGCTGAAGGATGGGATCGAACATGCTGCTGTGAACAGGAGATGCTCAGCTTCAACATGACCCGAGGCTCCTGGTCGGACGCCCTTTCCTTTCCCCAGGCCCTTCTCCTACAGTTAAGTTTGCAGTTGGCTGCAAATAACAGAAACTCCATCTAACGACTTAAATGGAGGGTTATTTTTATCATGAACAGTCCAGGGTTTAATAGCTGCTGGGGCTGATTCGATTGTCGCCAGGGGCATTAGTATGTCGTTTCGTCCTCATGCTGCTCCCTCGTGAGCCCAGAGTAGCTGCTGCGGTCCCAGGGATTGCATTCATGCTCCACTCAGATGAAAGAAGAGCAGAGGACATGTGGCCTGAAGTCAACAACCCATCTCTTTACCAGAAAAGTGAAAGCTTGTTTACAAAGAGCGCTTGGCAGACTTCTGCCTTCCTTTCTCAGGCCAGCACTGTGTCACATGGGCTGGAAGAGGCTAAGAAAGTAGGTGTGTATGAGAGATAGTCAGCCAAAACCAGCTGCCCCTGATGGTTTCTCACTGACACCTGCTGGTGGAATCTTTTTTTTTTTTTTTTTTAAGATTTTATTTATTTATTTGACAGAGAGGGTGAGAGAGCACAAGCAGGGGGGACAGTGGAGAGAGAGAAAGGGAGAAGTAGACTTCCCGCTGAGCAGGGAGTCCAATGCGGGGCTCGATCCCAGGACCCCGGGATCAGGACCCAAGCCAAAGGCAGACACTTAACTCTCTGAGCCACCCAGGTGCCCCGCTGGTGGAGTCTTACAGAGGGCCTCCGTTCTGCCTGCCGTACACTCTCTGCTACCCAGGGAGTATGCAGGTTAAGATGCAGTGCCATCCTGTCGAGAACGAGCTTTCAGACCAGAGAGACCTGCACCAACACTCAGCTCTGACTGTGGCCATGACCCATGCTCTCCAGGTCTTAACTTCAGGGTCGGTGCCCAGGGCTTAGGGTACCACCTCACTGTGCTTCCCCGGGCTAAGGTCTACAGCACCCCCAGCATGATAACCACTGTTACTGGGCAGCTCCTTCTATCCAGAATGCCTTCCCCGGCCCTTCCCAGGGTGGCTCACTCATGACCTTAAGACCCATGCCTCCCAAAAAGCCCATGAGGTCTCTGATGGGCTGCCTTCTGAAAGCACTGGAGGGGAGCCCGGCAGGGGCACTGCACCAGTCAAGGCCCAGTGGATGCAGGCCCAGTGGATGATCTGTTCCCTAGCAACTTCTACTGAGAGTGGGCACAGCAGGTGTGGGGCATAGTGCCCCAAAGACTCAGGGACCCATGCATCTGATAATTGGAGGTGAGGCTCAACCAGCCCTGAGCTCTGACACAGTGAAAGCAGATAGAAGCAGGTCTCTGGCTAGAGGTGTAACAAAGTCCATGCATGCCCCCCACCCCCACACATCATCTGGGGGCTCTGCCCCACTCAGCTTGGCCACCAAGCAGGACCACTGCAGTGGCCACCTGCAGTGGGTCCCTCCCCATCACTGTCCTCCGTGTCCACTGTATGGTACCCACTGTTAGTGACACAGCCCGGCTCTGGACAAGCCAGAGCTGTGTGGTGCTGAGGGGCACAGAAGGCAGGACCTGCATGTTGACAACCCCGAGGAAGGCCAGAGGCCATGGGATTAATCCTGTAGTCACCAGAGCAGTCCTCCTTCGCTCGGGCTCTCCTGGGCCAGCCCAAAGCCTGCACATGGTCTGTGTCTAACAAAACGTGTTGATGGCCTGAAATTGGTGTTGCATATACAGAAATATTCTCAGAATTTTAAAGAAGTGTGGGTAAACCAAGAAGAAAGCGAACATGCCAAAGAAACTGGGCACTTTCCACCCACTTTCTCATGCTTCAGTCGTGCTTGCTGACAGGGAATGCTAAGCCGTGTCCCTGCGGTCACGTCTCTGTGTTCGGCTTAATGATATGGGGAACTGCAGGACGGAGGTGAGGATAACTTGAAAAGAAAAGGGAATTATTGGTAAATGCGCTAGAAGCCTTGCAAATTTGAGAGGATAAATTGAAATTTTACAGGACTAATGAGTTTTTGAAAACTGTTAGCCAGGCTTGTCCAAACAGTTCTCTCTCTATTTAAGATTTTCTAAATTAGAAACTCAGAAATTTCAGGAGCTGTTTGGGTCCTGGAATGAATAAACAGCCAAAGTAGATGGTGTGTTTCCATTCATTAAAGTTACATTGTGTCTCGCTTCCATTATAATCATAGTGTATTATTCTTACTGTAATTGATGGTCTGTTCCAGCACCTGCTTTATTTAGCCAAAGTCTAGATACTTTGTAACCATCACTGGACTCAGCTGTCAAGAATATGTGAATTCTAGGCATTTACATATAATATTTTCAATGTACTGTGGGGTCCGGAAACATTTTCATTTAAGCCTAAAATTAAATGTTGAGGTAAATGCCATGTTTTTGAAACTGTTTGTGGTTCAAAGAGTTCATAACCCGGTAGTTATTAGAACCTTGAATGTGATCTTGGGTTTAAGTCCTTTGAATGTACAGTCATCATTGCACACTGCTCTGTGCCCGGAGCCACATTTGTGTATTTGACTCCAAAGTCTTGCTTTGAGGCTGAACTAGTCATACACTTTGAACCATACACGTGACCTTTACTCTTGCTGCACTCCCAACAACTCCACCCGATCCCCCGTCAGCTGCTTAAACACTGTTCGCCTTTGCGTCCCTCACCTGTTGACCTCGGAAACCGTCACCCCATCCATCACCCCATCCGTCCGCGGAGCTGGCGCTTCACTTCGCGTTTTTAGATCGCCATCGTGTGACCTCATGTCGTGGCGTGTGAGGGCGTGCTAAGTATTCTGGTACACCATTTCCTTCTTGAACAGATCATGCCGGCCTATTTTGTTTCTCGCCAAAAAATTATCAGTAGAGTATTTTATCCCCCTGCCTAAAAATGTCCTGAAACCAACACAGATGCATCGAAACTAAGTTGTTTGCCATTTATATTGACAATGACTTGAGAAATAACTGTAAGTCCCAAATTGTGGCGTTTTGAATATTTGTTGCCCCCAAAATATTTAACATAAGAATTTTGTTAACATGCTAGAATTTTTCAGACTCCAGGTTTAACCCACACCATTGGTTCATACGGACCTTAATGCTAGAATAAGGGATTCTGAAGTTTTTGCCCCTCACCTTCAGAACGAGAATTCCGAATTTGCACAGATGTCTCTCTTCTTTAAATGGCCCTGTGTGTTCATTGTGTTAGTGACAGTTTTCAGTGTGAGTCATAACCCATTTGTGGGTCATGAGATCAATTTAGTGGCTCTAAACCAGCATTTTTTCAGTGAAGGAAAGTAGAATAGAAAATACAGGGGCGCCTGGGTGGCTCAGTGGGTTAAAGCCTCTGCCTTCGGCTCAGTCATGATCTCGGGGTCCTGGGATCGAGCCCCGCATCGGGCTCTCTGCTCGGCTGGGAGCCTGCTTCCCCCTCTCTCTGTCTCTGCCTGCCTCTCTGCCTGCTTGTGGTCTCTGTCTGTCAAATAAATAAATAAATAAATCTTAAAAAAAAAAAAGAAAAGAAAATAGAAAAAGGCTGCAGGCAAGCTGAACCAGTGAGTCCTACTTTGTGTGCATGGGCGCGTAGATGGCACCTCTATGCGGCGTGGTCATGGCCAAAACGTTTGACCAACGTGACTGTCTTCATAGAGCTTTCTCTTTCTCTCTGCTTTCTCTTCTTTTGAGTCTTTGGGTTACTTAATAAGGAGGCAAGGCTAAGGCAGAAAATCCAAAGTCTGCCATGATTCAGATTTGGGCTCTAGCATGTACTAGCTGGCACGCTGATGAAGCCATGTGCCTCAGTTGTCTCCTCTGGGAAACGGGCGTCATCCCAGCACCTGCTTCCCAGGCTCGTCGGAAGTTCCATGAGTTCACTCGCATGTAAAGAGTTTGGCCGCTGCTTGGCAGGTAGTAGGTCCTTGGTGAGCATTAGCTAGTGCTGTTATCAGCTCCCGACTGCTCATTTACCGTGTTACAGCCCTTGTATTTATTCTTTCAACATTTTATGTCTGGGGTTTAGTTTTTAAATGAAGACGTACATTCCTTTATACTGGAATTAGTCATACAATCATTAATTTTTTTGCAGTTCCTGAGATAGAAGCTTTATTAGATATTAAAAAGAGTGATTCCCGGGGCGCCTGGGTGGCTCAGCGGGTTAAAGCCGCTGCCTTCGGCTCGGGTCATGATCCCAGGTTCGTGGGATCGAGCCCCGCATCGGGCTCTCTGCTCTGCGGACAGCCGGCTTCCTCCTCTCTCTCTCTGCCTACTTGTGATTTCTGTCTGTCGGATAAATAAATAAAATCTTTAAAAAAAAAAAAAAGAGTGATTCCCATGTGAATTTAAATATATTGGAACAAACTTAATGAGGTTTCAGTTACAGGAACCATTCCCCGAATGCATGCACTTCTGATGTAATGGTGGAGGAGGTTCGTAACCTGGGTTTCAGATGACGAAGATACACGGAGAAAGATCACGTGCTACTTGGCAGTGAAATGATGAAATGCAACGATTTTTAGGGTGAGATATATTTAAGAGTAAACACTAAGATATGTTCCTGGAGTTTTTGGAAGATTATTTGTAATTTCTATGAGAAATTAAGGAGAGTGGATCTAACTATACCAAAGAAATAGCAAGATGTACTTGTCCAACCAGAGCCAGTATAAGAGTCAGAAATAAATCAGACTTGAGGAAGCTAAAATAAAAGAGAGGATTGTTATTTACAGTAGTTCAATCCTACAAAAATGTTTAATCTTTAAGTAGATAAAACCATCAGAACTGTAATTTTGTAGGTCTGGCAAAATCAGATTCTGGGAAG
The DNA here is from genome assembly GCA_003697995.1 of Taxidea taxus jeffersonii. Lineage (NCBI taxonomy): Eukaryota > Metazoa > Chordata > Mammalia > Carnivora > Mustelidae > Taxidea > Taxidea taxus. The sequence continues at coordinate 31,204 of RCUC01168857.1, forward strand.
GCTGCATTTAATACGAACAGGCAAGTATTCCATCCTAATGAGTGACCATCTAACTTCTGAAATTATATGTAATTCAGTGACCAAAGAATTAGAAACAAGAGGCACCTGGGGGCTCAGTCACTTAAGCATTTGCCTTCGGCTCAGGTCATGATCCCAGGATCCTGGGATCGAGCCCCACATCAGGCTCTCTGCTCAGCACGGCTCTCTTCCTCTCTCTGTCAAATAAATAAATAAAATCTTTTAAAAAAAGAATTATAAACAACAACAACAAAAAAGAATGATAAACAAAACTCAGAAGGAGACATTTCATCGATCAAGCACCTTAACTACACAAGGCATAGCCCCGAATCGAACAATTGTCTGGGCCAATACCACTCTTTGTATTTTTCACAGTCTAAGAGAAACAGTAGCTTTTTGTGAATTATGAGAGAATGCATGTGCTGATGCGTGTACACGTGGGATTTTCGACCCACGGCTTTCTTTCCTTTGGTGCAATAAATCTAGATTTCACTTACACGAGACCCAGAAGTCTTTTTCTCCAGCGGAATGGGTATAATCGGTTGTTGAGGAAAATATATAACGAGTTTTGTAAACATCGGCATGATTAAAGCATTTCGCATGTTCTAGATACTAGAAGGAAGGGCAGAAACAAAACCTTCTTCATAACGGGAAACTTCTTTCAAACCCTGAAGCAAACGGATGGGGCTGCAGCAGCCCGGCAGGGGTGAGATGAGTCTCCCTGGGCTGCAGGGCCCGCGGCCGGCTGGGGAGGAGCAGCTTGGACAGGGAGGAGCGCACACAGTCCCACGCGCACAAAGCAGGAATTTTGCACTGGAAACAAGGATTCAAAGAAGCTCCAGGACAAGGTTTTCCGGACCTGACTTGTCTCAGAGGGTCTCTCTTGGAATGCGCCATGTGACAGGACTGCCCAGTCAGGGGTATTTTGTTCAAAGAGCACTTGAGACACGTAGCCGGGCGGGAAGCGAGCCGTCAACACCCGGGACCACTGTTCACGCGACTCGGGCTGTCACGTCTCAGGTCCTTCAAGACCGAACGCGTACCACCTGCTGGTCATGACAACCCTGAGCTGTCCCGGTGCCTGCTTACGGCACGTTCAACGCCAAGGCTGCTCTGAGAAGAACCCTGTTCACGGCTTTGTCTCAGTCCTGGAACTTCCCGACTGACGCCGGGTTTCAGTCTGTGCTGTAACTGGATTTATGTGGGTCCAAGAGTGGCCTGGATACGTTTGTATTAGATATTACTTTAATTCTAGGGTAACATCAAGAAAACGGTATTTCCTTGGGGCGCCTCGGTGGTGCAGTTGCTTGAGTGACCACCACTTGGTTTCTGCTCAGGTCCTGATCTCAGTTGTGAGACTGAGCCCCACATCGGGCTCTGCGCTCAACGGGCCCCTGCTTTTCTCCCGCTCCCTCTGCCCCTCTCCCCACTCACACTCACATGTGCTCTCTAAAACAAACAAATAAATAAACAAATAAGATCTTTAAAAGAAGAAAAAAGAAAATGGTATTTCCCAAAACAATCCTTGACCAACTTGGAATTGTAACGTTGGCCAATTAATGTTTAGTTTGTTTTGGTCGACAGTTACAATATCTGGGTGAAAAGCCCTCCAGCTTAAACGTCTGCTCCACTTGCTCCCCCGAATGATTTCCCTAGTGTCTGTAAACAGTGCGTTGGCAGAGTAGAAACTGCCGCACTGAGCAAGGGTGTGGCCTGGGGGCAAATCATCTTGGAAAACACTTGGTGGAAAGATTTAAGCTGGTTTACTTTGCTGCAGGACTTCTCAGAGCCTAAAGAACGCTAATGACCATCCTGAATCTCAAAGTGAGCAGTGCAGTATGCATGTATCCCAGATGTGGACCACAGAACCACATTTGGGAAGCCCCGAGCTCCACGCGGTCACAACTGTGCTGTCCCCCAGCATGGTTTGCCAACTGCTATGCCCTAGATGCTGCCTTGTTCCTGCCAGGCTCTCTCCTCCTGCTACTACCTGACCGTGCTCTGTTCTCTAGGCCCACCTCCCCTCCCATCGGCTCCTGGGGCTGCTAGAGCAAAGTCCTAGAGTGAGCCTGAAACAACGGGTGCTTACCCTCTCCAAGTACTAGAAGCCTGGCTCCCCAAGTCCATATGTCAGCAGGGTCCAGCTTCTGGTGCTGCTGGCGGTCCTTAGTTTGCAGAAGTGTCACCGACCTCTGCCTTTGTCTGTGCATGGTGGTCCTCCCGCCGTGTGTCTCCAGATTTCCCTCTTCTTACATGTTAGGGCCCAGACTAAGCCACACAACCTCGTCCTATCCGGCTACACCTGTGACCTCATTTACTCAAGGCGATGCTTATGGTGGAGTAACGGGCGTCCCCGTCTCTGTCCCACTGCACGGGTGGGGCTCAGCAGCGAACATGCACTTGTTCCCACCACCGTGTTTCATCACTATTTTTAACTGGGTTCATTGTGGAATTTTACCCCCAAGTCCAGATTTCTAGCTTGTATAACATAGCCATGCCTGGAGATACCGGGCCTGCTTGTCTAGACAACACCATCGTCCAGAGCTGGGGAACAGCTCTCCTGGAGACAAGACGTCAGAGGACATCAGATTTCCACCCAGCCATTCCCCACGTGCCCTGAGGCCACAAGCACCCCATCTGCCATCCTCATGTGGGACCGGGACTTCCCTTTACCAGTGTTTGCACACCTGGCCCACTCACGGACCCACCTGCTCCCTAGACTTTTGGGCGTGCACCCCTGCCCCAGGCGTTCGTGCTTGTGTTCTTGGTATGTCAATAGCTCGGCTGCTTCACTTCCTCCTTCCTCCTGTAGGGTACAGGCAAGCGTAATCTCCAAATTCTACAAGAATGTCTCCTGCCGACAGCTGTGAACCTGGGCGGAAGAGTCTGGAAGCTGCCTGGGCCCTGGCAGCGTGGTCTCTTGGCTGAGGCCACGGGGGAGGGTGCCCACACTGGGGAGGTGGGTCTCTATCACTTCCCACAGGCATTGCCAGCATCTCTCCTCCAGCAGCCAGGTTAAAAAGCACATGCTCATCTCATGCTTGTGTTTTGTTTGCTTCGCTTGGTTTCATTGTTGCCTTTTGGTGCTCGCCAAGAGACGCAGGTGCCAAGCCAAAGCAGGTTTTGAAGAGCTGAAGGTCAAGGTTCTCCTTGACATTGGTGCTTCCCCACAGAACGCGGGTTCCACCGGAAACCAGAGTGAGAGGCGGAGCAGTCAGCAGGTGCCCCCAGCAATTTGGTGCAAACCGTGAGGGGCCCGGCCTTCATGACCTGGAAACAGCACAGGCACCGCCATGGTCCGGGGAGCTGCTCCTGGCACATCGCCAGGCATAGCTGGCTACGGGGACCTGCGCGGGGCCGGGGGGCGGGGGAGGGCAGGCTCCTTGCAGCCATGCATCACAGCCCCTCGGAGAGGCCACAGACATTCCTCCGTTCCTATCCCCCAGACCTGAAACCTCCGTGCCCCTTTATTTACGTTTGTATTCCCTCGAACCCTCTAGACCCAGCCTGCCGGTGAGATGCTGGCAGGTGGATGGTGGGCGAGTCCACTCCCTTCTGTCCTTAAATGGCTTTGGAGAATCTCTGTGCCTCTGGACCTTCCTGGTAACTGTTACCACACAGGTGATAAACAATCGGGGGTATTTTGCAAGTTAAATAGTTAGCGTTTGTACCTATGGTGGCAGGTCCTGTCACCAGCTCGAAGCATCTGAGTGCCTACTGTCTCCCCAGCTCACGAGCTGCCCAGCTGGCTCAGGGTGCTGGGAGGAGCGGCCAGGCACCCAGGTCCACACGAAGGACACTTCACCACCTTCTAGAGTCTCAGCATTTCACCCCGGGGGCCAGAGGGCAGCACCGGAGCACAGAGCTGGTCATAGGAGCGGACCCTGAGTGGAGGGCCCCCGATCCTTTCATAAGAGGCAGCGAGGGCCGGTCTCCTCCCCATGGGAGCCATGTTGCCGTCCCCCAAAGCTGGAAGCCAGCCTGCCACCGCCCCCAAGGGAGACACACTCCTCATCTTCTCGTGCTGTTCACTGTACCGACATTGTGAAAAGGTGGTTTGAACAAAGAGCCCTTGGTGCCTCACAGGCTCGGCAGGGATGGAAGGAAGCCATTAAGAATTGTCTTCCAGCAGGAATTCAACCTGACCCCACAAAAGCCTTTGACTTTCAGAAAATGAAACTATTTGGTAAAAATGGGTATTTAAGTGAACATACACTGTCAAGTCCTTTTTACACATAAACTCTGACTCTCATTAGGTGGAAAGGCATAGAACCTGGCTCTTATCTAAAAATCAGAATAAATGCCCAGACTTGGAGCTCTTGCCCCCGACCCAGAAGCCAGATATCATCTTCAGACCCATCTTCCTCCTTGGATGTCCTGTCCTGACACGTAGCATAGAAGGGAGAAGAGCACCAAGGCCCGCAATGCCGGGTAACAGCTGACTCCACTATGACAGTGGTCCTGAAGGCGTCGATCACCACTGTTGGCAGCTAATTCAGCTTCTCAGGACGGCGGTGATGGAAGGCTCCTTCCAAGTAGATGACTTCTTATGCTGAATCAATTTGGTTTGTAGGAAAAAGAAATGAAATCCGACAGCCGCAAGAAGCAAGGAAGCATTTCCGATAGTGTCACTGTTTCGAGCGTGTTTCTCCCTATTGCTCTCATTCCCATTACTAAGAAAAATTTCTGCCCAAAGAGCTGTTGTTTTGTGAGTTATGGGGACTGAGTAAATCCTAAGAAATAAACAGTTTGCCTCGTCAGCGGCATCCACAATGCCGGCTCCCAGCAGAGGGCCGGCGCCCGACCCCAGGGCCCTCGCGGTCCTGCCCACCCCCATCTCGGCGCCACCGGGAACCTGTCACCACCTCCGTGTGCCTCAGGCCTTCCTTCAGCCTGACGCCGTTTCTCGTTGTGGTCGCCCACCCCGCCCAGAGTCTCCACCGTCCCCACCAAGTTAAACAACCGGGCAGTTAGCTGTCTGTACTGATCAACACGAGGTTCCGGGAAAAGCCTGCGTATTTACGCCAAGCTCTTAGGCTCTGCCAACACCGGCATGCCGCGTGCCCCGGGAAGCACGAGCCGGCCAGGGCTCCCGGTGTGTCCCCAGCACCCGGCCTCGCCACCGCCCCCCCAAGACAGCAGCGCGGAGGTCTGGCGTGCACAGGCCAGTGCAGTAGGGCTGGAACCAGATCTGAAGGCTGGCCTTTTCTCCTCCGGGAACAGGGGCAGACTCTCCTTGAAAAAGGAGCTGGCACAGAGGATTCTCCAGGCCAAACACAACGGCTGACCGGGTCGTCCTTTGCTAGGTGCTGTCAGGGATCCTGCGTGAAAAGGAAGGAAACACACTTCTGGTTCCTCAAGCTTCCCGTCCCCGAGGAATGAGGAGCGAAGTACACACAGCGACGTGAGTCCTGGAGTGCCAGTGCTTCGCAGGAGCCTGGTCTAACCTGACTTTTCTAATCATGGATCTATATCACTGGTCCTTACTTGAAAAGACAGACATGACCTTAAGCTGCTGGTACCAGGAGCCCGGGAATGAAGGGAACGCGACCACCTGTTTAACGACTCGCAGTAACCTGGGTCCTACCTCAGGAACAACTAGGGAGTGAGGAAAGTACGCCCCTGAGGGTACAACCACGTAGTGACATCATCCCGTAACTGTATCAAATACACCATTCCAGTGTAAAATATTAATAACAGAAACTAGATGTGGGGGTGTAAGGAGGATGGTGTGAACTCTCTTTGCCATTTTTCTGTACATCAAAAACTGCTCTAAAATAAACCTTTATTTAAACTAGTTTTTAAAAACGGACTGAGCCGTGTCTTGTCCCCCATCAAGCTAGTGGGCGTCTCTCAGAAATACAGGAACGACACACAGACGTAGGCACGCGGATGTATGGGGGGGGGGGGTGGCCGCAGGTCACGAGCCCTCTCCAGAGGCACCGAGGGGCCTCCGGACGCCAGACGGCCGCAGTGACACCAAGACAGCGCCGGGATGTCCTCGGCACCTCCTTCCTGTGCCCTGTCTGTTTTCCTGGCAGTCCCTCTGTCCCTCCAGGCCGCACGTGGGCTGGGTCTCCACGAGCCCCGGGAGCCAGCCGGTTCAACTGGAAACCCTCCCACAGCGGTTCCTCGCGGCCCCCGGGGAAAACCGTGGGCGGCCCCCACGGCCCCTGGGAGCGAACCTCCTCGAGCGGTGGTCAGCCAGGCGAGCACCTCCAGCCGACTCCCCTACTGGGTGACAAGTGCACCAGACTCCCCCCACAGTGACCCTCGAGCCCACCCTCCCGGGAAGTTTTCAGGAGCCGGGCACCCACGGGAAAGGACTGCTTGCCCATGCGTACTGTCCACCCGCCGCGACTCTTACCGGTGCTTTAAATACATATTTATGTCGGGAAAGCTTTCTTCTTAGATGAAGTGACGCCTGTTTCTAGAAACAACGGTCACGAAACGTAATTCCGCCCCCGGGACGCTCCGCAGCGTCTCTGCCAGCGCCGCCCGTCGAAGTCGCAGCCGACACCCGCCGTCCGGCCACTGTGCGGGAGTCCTGGGGGACACCGGACGTGCACGACACGATGCACCCGTCGGCGGAGAAGACAGCCCTTCCCGGAACCCGCAAGTCGCACGCAGAGCGCGGCGGCCCGCGAGGCCGGCGCTCGGGAGCAGAGGTGCGTGTGCAGAGCCGCGGACCGTCTTCCCCCCACCACGGCCAAGCCAGGGCCCGGCGGGCGCCCGAGCCGCGGGCCGCGGTCATCGCGGGGCCACGATGTTGGCGGAGCCGCGCGGACCACGGCCTTGCGAGGCTGCCGGGCACGGTGACAGTCCAAAGGCCGACAGGTACCCACGCTGCCCGAGGAAAGCCACTCTGAGCTCATTTCTGCGGCAGAAAAGCCAAAGGCCCACGTGCGTGCTGCCCTCTTGCTGTAGTCGGGGGGAGGGGCCGTCGGGGGCTAGAGGAGAGCGGGAGCGCAGCAGCACTCCGCCCGCGGCCACCGCGGGAAACCTGCCGGCTTTCTGCAGAGCGAAACGCCGGTTCTCTGGCTACTGCCCACCTGCCAGCCTCAAAACCCAAGTACAGCTGACAGCCCTGCGCCCGCTCCCATGCTTGCATAAACTCCCTGCAGCACACCCAGATTTTCATGAGCGGCCAGGGGAAATCCACCTCAGAGCAGTGTGGCCGTGTTTGGGAACTTGTCAGTACACATTCAGAGTCACCAGGGACACGATGGCCCTCTACGTGGCTCAAATTCTACTGTCCATCGATAACTTGGGCTACACAAGGATGACCGGGTTCCATGTAAGTAACTGTGGACTCAGGCTCAGCCTGTTCATCTTCCCCTCCCTGCTGGGGCCTCCCTCTTCCAATACAGATGGCGGCCAGTTTCCCGTACACCAGGCTCAGACGACCTTGGGAAAAGGCATTAAAGGACAGCTCTGGGGAGTCCTCACCTCATCAAGACATCCTGGGAAGGCTCCCTACGTCAGTCCTTGAACCAGAGCTCGGAGTGGGAGTGATACCGAGGGAGGGGGCCACCCCAAATCAACACTTGACCCCAGTGACCATGGAGCACTGGTTACACCGTGCCTTGGCGAGCCCCTCCACCTTTGTCACTAGCTGCATAGCGTGACTGGGGGCCTCCTAGAAGGAAATTCTAGAGGTGCCTCACTTGAGAGAATACGTCACTTACAGTCAGGCTTTCCGATCTCTCCTTCCAAAGGTCCCAGTAGGTAAGATCTAGGGTCCATGTGCAGAACTGCTGTCTCAAAAATGGTCACAGGCAATCGCAACAAAAGTGGGCCATTGTTTGAAAAGCAATAAAAGCAATGACCGTAGGTGGTCCACATGTTAGAACTTGAGCCCCAGAGCCACCTAAGATGGCTGCTGGGGACGGAGGACACCGGCTCCAGATGATCAGGAGGCTGCCCAAGGGGACCGATGGCCTGTAAGGAAGCCCGCAGCCCAGCTCTGATGGAGCCGTGAAGCTGGGACAGACGGTTGGGGCCTAGACACATTCAGAGAATCTAGAAAAACCACTTGCCCTGATGTCTCCAAAGAGGAGTCTTAGGATGTGGTTGTGGAACATAGGCTTGGCTTTAATGTAGTACGGCGTAAATATCATCCAACGGTTTACTAACAAGAAACTGGAACAGGCTTAACATGATAAAAGAGATAAAGGACCATCAACTTAAAGATATTCCATTTATGACCAAGGACAGAAGCAAAGCAAATGTGATGTTGGGAGCACAGATACCGGAATCAAGCGAGGGACGCACATTGAGAACCTGTGTGGCTGGTGTCGTGACAGGAAACTTGTGCCCAAAGTTCAGTGATTCCACCGCTTTCTGGCCTAACAGCCGCTGGGGTTACTGCTACAAATCCGACGGTGCAGCTCAGTGTAGGCCGACTCTCAGGAAAGTTCCGCTAGGGATAGAGCTGCTGCCCGTCTCTTGGCACATGAGGCTGCTGGTTTCAAGTTGTCACAATGAAAAATAAAATACTTACGGCCTCAAGAACTGCTTTTAATTGAATTGCCAAGTTTCCCATTGGGGGTCATCTACAAATTGTGCTGCTTTCTTTTTTATGTGGAATGAGCAATGTTCCGTGGGAAATGCCGTGAAATCCAGTGCTCTGTGGGGCCTGCCCAGAAGGGTGTGGGCGCAGGGATGTGTGTCTATCCCGCTGCTGTGTTTCTGTGCCCATGAGAGCACCAAGAGGCCGCCAAGCAGAAGTGGGGTCTGTGGTCACCGGGGTGACTTGGCTTTGTAGAAGTTGGGACATTTGGCGCTCGCTTCGGCAGCACATATACTAAAATTAGAAGTTGGGACATTTGGCCATGGGTCAGAGAGGAGAACATGCAGCGCCCTTCCCAGTGTGGACCTACAGCCTGTTACTGTCGAGAAGTGTGAAGTGTTTCAGAAGTCAGAAGCGGTTCTAGAACTTATCTGATGGTGAACCTGACCTGAACTAACATTTAGCTACTCGCAGGACAGTGTGTGCCTTCGTGTGTGCTCACGCACGTGTGTTTGCACACATACACACAGGCACCCGCGTGTTCCGGGCTGTGAGTACTTACGTGTCACCCACCGTACGGCAGGTATCACCACAGATGTTATGCGACAGGCGCCACGTGGAGCATGCCACTGCTCTAAAATCTGGAAAACCCTGAATTTCAAGGGGGAGGATCTCAGTATGCAGAGGAACGTTCTGTGTTTGTGGGTGCTGGATCCCCAAGTGACCAGCCTCACTGACTACCCAGAACACCCATCCCATGCTGCTTGGCGCAGGTGCTTCTGTCATAAATGGAGCACCCAGATGGAAAGACCTGTAACTTGAGCTCTGTGTACCCCATGCCGAACCCAAACCTCTATCCCAGGTGAAAGGCAGGCACAAATGCAGAAAGTAAAGTAGCAAATCTAGAAAATTCCACAGATTAAAATACAGTTATAAGCCAAGAGAAGGTCTTTCAAAACCGAACATAAAATATTACTAACTGAAGAGGGAAACAAACGATCACAATTAAGGACTTCTGTCGATCAAAAGATCAGGAGGCTAAAAACGGCCAGCACGGGTGAGAGATGGAAACAGCGCTCACCGGGCTGCACCTCTCGGAGGATGAGATGTCATGCTCTCCCTCTAGAATGACTAAAACACTGTGGCTGTTACCTGTAAAGCACACCTGAGAAGACCCGGGGTGGGAGGAGGCAGACCAGCTGGGCGGAGACTCCCCCAGGCCTCCCCAGACTCAGAGCTGGAGGGCTGGACGCCCAGAGAGCAGTGGGCAGAGACAGAGGGGCCCCAGCAGGAGCTGCAGTCTTCAGCCCAAGGACCAGGAGAGGGGCTGCCCGGCAGGACAGGCAACTTCTAGGCAATGACCACCCTCCAGAGTGGCAATGTGGACACCTGCCCCCCTCGCGGCAGCAGTGACCGTGGCGGGCAGCCAGAGCCCCCAGCAGGTGCCAGGGGCGGCCAGCGCAGACCGGGACTTCTCCCCGCCGGGCACAGGGGAGGCGGCCCGTCCACCTGTGCTGCGAGCGCAGCACCAGGCAGAGGCAGCCAAGCTGAAAAAGGTCCCGATGCTCACAACGTGACATGAAGCCATCCCGGCTGCCATCGAAAATCACTCGTCCTACCAAGAACCCGGAAGGTCTCCAGCGGAACGAATGTCCACTCGGAGATAGCAGAGGGAGACACCGGGAAGCCACCGCTAGAGAATCGGCCCCATCCGAACCACAGAGAGAAGCAGAGCAAAGAGAAGGAGCCTCGGGGCCGTGCGGCTCGCCACCGGAGGGGACGAGAGACAGGGCCAGCTGGGGAAATGCTCCAAGAAGTAGTAGCTGAAAACTGTCTAGATTCGGTAAGGTGCAAACCTACAAAGCAACAAAAACCCAAATTCACACCAAGGCTTGTCATAGACTTGTGAAAGTTAAAGACAAAGAGGGGCGCTTGGGAGGCTCAGTCGTTGAAGTGTCTGCCTTCGGCTCAGGTCATGATCCCAGGGTCCCAGGATCGATTCCCCCGTCGGGCTCCCTGCTCAGTGGGAAGCCGCTTCTTCCTCTGCCTGCCCAACTCCTGCTCTCTCTCTTAAGTAAATAAATCTTTAAAAATAAATAAATAAAAATGTTTCCACAATGAAATTTCATTTTAAAAGATTTCCCTTCCAATTTTTCAAATCGGAGTAATTCATGTTCATTGTAGAAAACATGGTAAATACAAATAAATGAATAAGGGGAAATACCCCAGGCCCCATGACTGGACAGTTTTTTCGTTTAGTCTTGTTTTTGCTAACATTTTCGTGTACTTCCTTCCTTTCTTTCCTGATGTGTCTACATTGTACACATATAAACAGATACACACGAGGATTAGGAGGGTATCACACTGGGCCCATGGTTTTGTCTTGCCTTACGACATGAGTTTTGAAAACATGGGGTTGCCACCTACTGTCCCAACACTTCATGTGGGACCTCCTGTGACACAGGTTTTGGGGGGCAAGATGCTCCCCAAGGTCCCATGACCACTAGGAAGGCCATTGGTCCCTAAGGTTTCCATCATGAGGTGGGGACTCGACCAGAGAAATTAAAAATATGCCCCTGGGTCCCACAGGGCTGGCCAGCAAATAAGGTAAAATAAGAGTGTCCGGGTCTAACAGGCGTCCTCGGGTATCCTCCTGATACCTCTAGTTTTTGAGGACAAAATGCTGAAGGTGAAAAATGTTAACTTTATACAAGAAAACTGCATTTATGTTCATAGGTGACGTTTAAAAGCCCCTTTAAATATGTCTAACAATAGTGGTTCTGTCCATAGGCATTTGCTTTCATGCGTGCGAGCCTGTGTTGCCACGTGCACATCTGGCATTTTCGTTCTCTAGCAAAGCCCTGAAGCTGCACGGCCTCTTACAGAAAGCCGCGAACACAGCCTGTACTTTCATCTTGTTGAATCTCCATCTTTTCACACCGTCTTTTCTTTTGGGAGGGAAAGAGCTGTCAACATGCGATACTATGTTTGTGTATCACACTGAAAAATAATTTGGGTGCCCATCGGTATACCCGGCAATTATCCAGCTTCCGACGGAGGACTGGCGCGCACGCTGCCGGAGGCCGATGGGGGCCCGGCTCACCTGGACCGGGGCAGAGCTGCGGCTGGGAGTGCCCACCCCCTTCCGGTCCACGCGGTTCTAATGGAGCAGTCATTTATACGTGTCAGTGGACAGAATCAAAGGGTGATCGGAATTTGTTCCGGGCAATTTCTCCTTTTGTTTTTCTTAATTCATGAGTATTAATATTCTTTAATGAGGTTTTTTTTTTTTTTTATTTTGAGTGGTTTTTTGTTGTTGTTTTAGGAGGGAGCTCTGGAGCATCAAGCATTAGCAAGCTTGAAGTAACAGAACATAAACAACAAAAGTGTATGACCAGCCCTTTATAAAGGGAAGAGGAGGAGAAGGCTTGGTGTGCACTCTACCAGGGGTGGATGCCACTGAGGTCCCAGGGATCTTGTGCGACGTCAGCAGAGGCCCGAGACCATCATGTCACTCTGATGCCCTGTCTCGCAGTCTCTGTGTCTTGTAACACGGAGCTGATGTGCGGCCTGGTGCTCGGCCTACAAACATCTGGGCAAAAGAAACCAGGGCGGTGGCCTTGAAGAGGGGCCCACGGCCAGGCTGAGCGGACACGGGGAAGCTGCCAGGGCCGCGTGCTCGCGGTGTGTCCACACCGTGCCGGGCACTGTGCGTTCTCCCACTTGGTCCTCAAATACAGCTCCCAAGTTGGGACTCCTTCCATTCCCATTCTTCTGGTACAGAAACATACTCAGAGTTTAAAACCTGCCCCTGGGTGTGGGCAGGTAAGTGGGAGACAAGAGATTGAGACCCAGGTGACCCGCTGCAAGGCATTAATTCTGGGATGCTGAGCTATATTCGTACCTAAATTTAATGAAGGCACCGCTGTGCCTTAAAATACATCTGAAAATAAATGTGTCACACTCTCTGCTCGGTGTTACGTTTCCACTGTCAAAATTTTTTCCTAAAATTTTCAGTAGGAAGAGCTGAGAGTTATTAACAAAAGTGACAAATGTGATGACATTAGTAATGCATCTGTCCAGGGCGTTTTCACAAAACAAAGGCACAATGCTGGGAAGGTTGGTGTTGCAGGGGTGTCTTCCTCCGGAGGCGAGAGGACAGAGGGAGCTGTGTCTCGGCTCGGGCAGTGTCTGTGAGGGTCTGGCCCCAGACCACTGGGCTGAGCCAAAACGGCTGTGAGGCTGGGCCTCGGGAATGGCTGGACAGTGAGGCACAAGTCTAGAGGACTTTGTAAAGTCTTCAGACAGCCCGCGCCTCTTGGGCTACAAGGCCGAGTCCACAGGCCGCCCCTTCAGGGTGCTTGGCCCCTGGGATGGTAATGCTAAGGCCCGTCCTAATTTTTACAGATGCATCAGGCATATCTGAAAACTGCCCATTATAATGACTTGCTAATTTTAGACTCTCTGAAAATACCAAAGGAAAAGGGGTTTAATCATTTGGTTTATTCCACTTGACCACTCAAGCAGAATTAGGGTTACTCTGACACCACGATAGGGAGACACACTGAAGACCAGCGTGGGGGCTTGATGGGAAAGGCCAACGTTGTGCGAACAGTGACGGTGAAGGACAGGACACAGAGCCGGCCCGGCTGTGCTCCTGCTGTGCGGAGACCGCGCTACATGGAGCGCAGAGGCAGAGGCGGTGTCACCACTCAGTACAACAGGCATTTATTTCTTAGGCACTCCGTGTCGCCAGAGAGAACAGGCTGAATGAGACAACTGTGCGGACAGCGAAACACAAGGCTGACAGCGGTGTGAGAGGCGCCCTGCGGGTGTGCGGGCGCTGGAGGTGCTCCTACCTGCCCGCCGTTCGCGGCCGCGGGTCACCACAGGCTGGGGCTGGCAGGTTCCCCGTGTGTGGAGAGCCCACTTCCTTCCTACATGTCCGTCTTCCTGAGGTGTCTTCGTGTAACTGGCCAGGACAAGGGGGCTCTCTAGGGCCTCTTACAAGGGCACTCATCACATTCGTGAGCGTCCTGAGGACCTGACCACCTCGCAAGGGCCCTGCTTCCGCATCCCATCACTTTGGGGGAGAAGTCTGAACCCGTGAGTTTCGGGGGACACGGCCTTCTGTCCGAAGCACAAGACTGTCATGAAGGTGATGGCATTGGGAAAGGGACGGAGAAGACCCAGAGCCGCATGCCAGGACCGCTGGGAACAGGGCCTGAGGACCAAGGGGCTGGTTGTGGGAGGGTCGGGCGCACCATGGCAGTGGGCCAAAGCTGAGGACCCGCCCCCACGCCCAGCAGCCGCCCCCCCCCCCACAACAGGGCCGCTAGAGTAGGACGGGGTCTGAGTGGATCCCTGCAGCCTGCGGCTCACCGTGTGAAGCAGTTCCACTCACAGTCTGTCTGGGCTGCACGCGGTGGCCCCTCCGTCCTGCTGAGGAGCAGGGACTCCGAAGAGGCAGCCTGGTCGGGAGGGCCTGAGAAGACCGCCGAGTCTGGAGGAAGAGCGGGCTGCCAGGAGGAGGAGGCCGAGGCGCAGAGAGAGGGCGCGGATACCATGTAGGGCGCAAACCTGGCACGCAAACAACTCTTCCATTTGGAATTTTTAAAGAAGCAATTCCTTTAAAAAGCCAAGAAAAGTCAAAACCACACACCTTTTCCATGATGGTAACTGAAGAGATTTTATTTGTCTTGTGCAGGGGAGGGAGAGGTGAGCCCACAGCTGGTGCTCAGCCACTCTGGGGCTCGTGGACTCTGCCTCTACCAGGCCTGGAAGCTCTCTCCGAATGTCTTTGTCTTTGTTGTGGCGCCAGTCTGCCGGTGTTCCCACATGGCAGCCCTTTGGCCACATCCCTGCCTTCGGATTATGTCGCGGTAGGATGGGCCTCACGTCCAACCACAGCGCTGCGTAGCCAGCCCCTTGTTCCCGTACTGCCACCATGCCCAGGCTTCTGTGCCCACCTGCCGCCCTGTGCTGGTCTCCATGCAGCCCGATGAGCCTTGGCAAACAGACTGGGGACCGCGCTGCAGCCACCAGAGCAAAGGCCACGGAGGCTCGGCTTGGCCAGCCCCAGTGAGGGCCCGGCCCCGTCTCTTCTGACTCCCACTCTGGCTCACTCCGCCAGGCTCTGCCACAGCTCCTTCAAGGCCGAGAGTGTAAAACTTAGCACGGTGACAGAGGCAAAGCCGAGGCTCTGATGGCCCTTGCTCACAGAGCAGGACACAGGCTGTCCCCAGAGGCCAGCAGCAGGGAGGGAGGGCTGATGGACAGATGGACAGCATCCGGACATGCTTGGGCACGTCTGGTCCTGGGAGTGCCGTGCATTCCCTTCGAGTGTGTGCTTTAGCCCACAGGGGTCGGGAGGATAAGGAGGACAAGCCCATGGAGCCTCAGACTTCAATGTCAGTAAGGCCTGGCCTGTCCCCCATGTTCTGGAAACCCCCAAAGTGCAGCCCAGCTAAGCATCCTCAGGGTTCCAGGGGCTTTGGCTGTGACCACACTCACAGCTTGACTGTGATAGAATAAGTTCCTAAAGTAGAATAGAGAATATTTGCAATTAGCCAGCTAAAGATAGAAAGCAAAGACAATGCAACAATGTGTTGTTTAATAGCAGAATGTTAGGCTCTAACCTCGTTTTCCCTGACTTACAGTGGTATTGTAGAATAAGACAACATCTGGAGTAAGTAAACATGACAGTTTTTGCTGCGAAATATCTAAAAGCGACACACCAAACGTTCCAGTTTTAAAAAATGAAAGCCGGTAAAGCATTTTTGCATTCTGACATCAAAGGAATGGTGACTAGCTCTATGAATTCTTGTGCACAAGATGAGCGTCTCATTTCACCCGCATAAACGTGCTTAGCTGTAAATAAACCATCCCGGAAATTGGACCAAACACCAAATTCATGGCCTGGACAACCCAGCAAATTACGGCATCACAGTAAATCAGAGCCCTGCAGACGTCACACAGAAGGAAAGTTCGCTTCACATCCTCACTGAGGCATAAATTCTATTCCCAAGAATCCAGCACACACAACATACGTCCAACAGCTTTCGCAGGCCATCAGCACAGGCCATCAGCACGAGCCTACTGTAGAAGCTTCTCTGCAGCCCCCAAAACGACCGATGCCTGTTAGCTCACCCTCCCCGCCCCCGGCCCCAGGCAAGCACTAATTTCCTCGCTGTCCCAGAAGAGGCACCGGTTCTGCACATTTCCCAGAAGTGGACTCATACAACACATGGTCTGAGAAAGATTCCCTTTCAGTGTGATTAACCACATGCCCATAATAAGAATCTTTTCTACTATAACTTCCTTCGCTATCCCTACAAAAAAGAAGCCCCATGAGACCTTGTCCAGGGGACCAAACAGGGGTCTTGTAGCTCTTGTGTCTCGAGCATTTCTGGGCCCTTGTGATGCTTCCCGACTGCCCGCTCAGGCCACTGTCACAAACTGAGTGATGACGCAGGGGTCACTGCCTCGCTCATCCACCGTGCTGGAATCTCCGTTGGGCTCTGTGGTTTCCACAGTCGAGCCGTACCTGACGCGTCCTAAGCACCCGCCTTCCAGAGGCCGGCACACGACTTGATGTAGCGTGTGCGCTCGCCCGTGCACACGTCAGGGTCATGGCTCTACCGCACGGGACCCTGTAAAGGGCTGCCCTCCAGGGGACTTCTGCAATGGTCTCATTTCAAAGACACCTGTCTCTTGTATTACACACAGAATAAAGTCCAGGCAAGCTTAACCAATCTTGCAGAAAAAAAAAATCAAGAAAATCACGTTTTCAAAAAGAACGTCATGTTTTCTGACCAGTTCATAATTTTCATTTGTTTCTAACCTAACCAGCAATCTTTGAGGTCTGCAGATGTGCTTGTCCCCTCACCTGTCAAGCCCACTGAATTCCTCCAGAGTAACAACAAGTGTAAGAGTTCCCCGGAGCGCCAGTCGGCTCTCTATTCTCCCGCGGGATCGCCACAATGGATCGCCCACACGAACCCTTGTGACCTCCTGTAACACTTCTGCGCTGCTCACTCGGAGGTTTTCCCTCCAGACCCACCCCCTCCACATCCAAGGTCTGATTCAGTGAGAAAGAAATAGACCGACTCGCCACTCATCCAATTTGAAACGTTTTTTAAAAAAGAAATTATTTATACCATCTCACTGAAAACATTGCAAAGTCTGTTGAATCCAGATTAAGGCACCAGATCAGCCAGTGAACTAAACAGATCCTAACCGTGGGGGCCGTCCTACTGTCCTCTGCTTTCTTCGTGTGTCTCTGTCACGCTGCAGAGCACAGAGCACTCGCCCAGCCGCTGGGGTCCCTCCGGAGGGCTGGTCCAGGGGCTGCCATGGCCCGCCCAGCCTTTCGTCTCGGGGAGGGAGAGTGAAGCTCGCTCTTTGGCTCTTTGCGTTTTCACGCAGCTCGCACCCTGCGGTTGGCTGAGTCAAAGCAGGCTCCCCTCGGTCCTAGTACCCGCACACGAGGCCAATGCCCCATTGCCCACAAGAGGCCGCTTTTGGGTGAGGGGAGACTTTTTCGCTTTTTGATAATTATAAAAAGATGATAGCCCCACCGTAAAATTAGTCTTTGTCCCAGGCACTGATCTAAATGCTTAACACGTGGGTTGTCACTAACTTGTCCTGACAGCATGGTGACAGATGCCTCTGTCCCCACCGAGCAGGTGAGGAGGCCAGGCTTCAGGAGGCTGGTCAGCCGGTGGCTGATGCCAGCGACACCGTGAGGCGGGGACGCCAGCACTGAGCTCGCGCCGTCTCCTCTTAGCCTTTCTGTCTGAGCATGAATTATTCTGGTGAGGGAAGAAGACTTTCTGTTTTTAAAAAATGTTTTAGGGGCGCCTAGGTGGCACAGTCAGTTAGGCATCAGACTCGTGGTTTTGGGTCAGGTCATGATCTCAGGGTCGTGGCCCAGCCCTGCGCTGAGCTCCATGCTCAGTGGGGAGTCTGCTGGAGATGCTCCCTCTCCCTCAGCCCCTCCCCCTCGAGCTCTCTCTCTCTCTCCCTCTAAAATAAATAAATAAATCTTTGAAAAATATTTAAAATTTTATCCTTCCCCCTTTTAAAAGAAAAACAGTAATGAGTGCTTTTGGGGGGTCTTCCCTCGAATTTTGCGTTTCTTTGTCATTGAGAGTAGGACCTTCCCAGGCAGGTTGGTAATGTCAGCAGCATGTTTTGCAAAGCTTCTCCTGAGTAAGTGCTAGGCACTGCTGGGCGTGACACTGGGACATGGCTTCCTGCCCTTCCAGAAGGCATCTGCGTTCGGGTCACCCCCATGTCACCACATGCAACGACGGCCAAGTGGAGGCTCCGAGCTGCATCGCCGGGTGCCAAAAATGTTAGCTTTCATCCCAGAGAAGAGCCACAGACAGGTGCTGTCAGAATGTGCATCTCTGTGCCCATGGTCGAAAGACAGCCGCATGCTCTGTGTCAGCCTAAACTCAGACTTTCATAATGTGAAAATTTCATGGAAACTGCCTTCAGCATAATAAGTACAAGTAATTTATCTGATAAAAGAATGTCAACAGCAAGTATGTATAATTTGTGTGGTGACAAATTGTACCTGTCCTTCCCAGGAAGAAAGGGATACTGCTGTGCATGCGGAGGACGGGCAGGGTCAAGGACAGGCGCTTGCATTTACGACGCAGCTCTTGGAAGCGTATGTAATGCTTTCAGAGGGTCGATGCAAATTATACCTAATAAAGTTATTATAAATAATTACTACCTCTCCTCTCCTCTCCTCTCCTGCGTAATCAGGGAGCTTGGAGTGGAGAGCAGGCAGCTACGGATGAGAGACACCTTTAGTTCTGACTTGGGGGCATCTTGCGTAGCACCCCTCGTCTTCACTGAAGTCACAGATCCATTTTCAACGATGTGTGACATCTTAGGAGACTGGAGGCCCCTGGGACTCGGAGATTCAGCTAGGAAGGGTGAGAAACACAGCCTTAGGTGTGTTCTCAGGACCCGCACACACCAGCTCACATGCTGGCATGTCCTTGGCCGAGAGAAGGCACCTGCTTCCGCGTGACAATGGCTGGAGAGGGGCAGAGGCATCACAGGAGAAGGGGAAATGAGTGCTCTGTAGTACCATGGGCACAATATCCTGTAATGAGGCGGGAGGGCCATTCATTCCAACAGTATTTGCTGGGAGACACCCTTGTGCCCACACTGAGCCAAGGGGTGGGGGGGTGCCTTGACAGTCTCCAGCCCCTTGCGGCTGCGGTCAAGCCCAGGTGGAAAAATGACAGAGGGCCCAACGAGTGCAGTGCTGACCCCGGGGTTCAGGGGAGCCAAAGGGGGAGCCCCTAGGCCAGCCATGGCCAGGGGGAAGGCTTGTCCAGGCCTGAACCTTGCAATCCACGGCCAGGTGCCCAGGACAAAGCCAGCTCTGAGAATGCGGATAGGGCTTGTCAGAACGGGACCCTCATCCCCAAATGGCTCTCATCACCCAGCGGGTAATGTCCCCACCGGGCCAGCTGTGGCAAGGCAGTGGGCTTTCAGCACAAAGTGGGGGCCTGACGTGTTTCCTCGACGAACGAGGAGAGCCTGGAGCAGGACCCAGAGAACAAAGCAGGGCTCCCAGCAGGGGTGAGGCGGGGATCAAGAGTACAAACTGCCAGGGGTCAAGTCAGTAAGTCACGGGGATGAAAAGTACAGCATAGGGAGCGTCGTCAATAATACTACTATAATTAGCATTTCACAGTAAAAGGTAAGTCACGTATAGGGTGTTGAATCCCTGTGCTGCCCACGTGAAACCACCGTGCCGTCGTGTGTCCACTCTACTGCGGTGACAAAACCATTTTATTGAAAATAAATTAGAAAAGAAAATATTCTACACAATACTGGTGGGCTGCCCAGTTTGCGATAAGTGTACTCAGTATGGGTAACTTCTTGTTAAGAATTTAAGGAATTATGGGGCGCCTGGGTGGCTCAGTGGGTTAAAGCCTCTGCCTTCGGCTCAGGTCACGATCCCGGGGTCCTGGGATCGAGCCCCGCATCGGGCTCTCTGCTCAGCAGGAGCTGCTTTCCCCTCTCCCTCTCTGCCTGCCTCTCTGCCCACTTGTGGTCTCTGTCTGTCAAATAAATAAATAAAATCTTTAAAAAAAACAGGATTTAAGGAGTTAGCTTCATGTGCCTGACATGGTTGAGAAAGGAAGATTTCCGTACAAGGATGTGTTTCTTCTGGAGCTCTCTTAAGAGAGTTCCCATGTGTGTCACCGAGACTATGGTACTGTGTCTGGAAGAGGTTCACCAGTGTTAAAATTCCAGGTGGAGAGGCCTTGTTGGGCACACAGCTGTTGATACAGGACAGCTAAATGGACCCCGAACCTCAAGCGACCCTAATGGGACTCTGAAGAGTTCACTTGGAGTCCATTTATTTCTTAGGCAATCCTTTGAAACTCTCTGTGAGAAGCTATCAATTACCTTTTTCCCATTTTGATGGAATAGTTGAAATGTCTACGGTTCATTAGAACAGTAATTGAATGCATGGTTTAAAGAAAACTAGGACTCGTCTAGACACGTCTGTCCCACACACCGCAGCTGATCCTGTACACGACAGAGCTCTGCGGCAAGGGCGCGGGCTGCCAGGGCGCAGGTGGAGTTGTGCGTGCCCTGGAGTGCCGTGTGTGCACACACCCATTCGCTCACGTGCACACATCTTGTGATTGACTCAAAATCCTTCTTTCAGCAAAGGAAACGCTAGAACGAATTCTGCACAAAATACAGTTTTTTAGATTAAGAGCTTGCTGTAATTAATGTGCAATTAATGTGTTATAGTTACATTTTCCTCCCTTTACGACAGATCCAGGCTTCACGCGTCACGAGGGTAGTTAGTCTTTCAAGGGCTGACACATGGTGTTGGAAGTCTCGTACCTCGGTCCTTGTTGGGATGTTGTGAACTTGGACGCGGGGTAGAGAGGGTAGGAGTGAAGGTACCTGCCGAAAGCCTCATGCCTTTACGCCGCAGCTGCTGTGAGAGGAGGACACGTGCGGGGCAGAGCCCTGGAGAACGAAACAACGCAAGCCTCAGTGGGACATTACGAGCGCTAAGACGGGGCCCCCGTGATGCACTCAAAGACCGCTTTTCACAATACTCACGTTTCATGGCATTTTTTCTACAACTATTGTGCCTTGCAATAGCAGTCTTCAAACTTTTGTGCTCAGTGACCACCCCCAGAAGAACTTTGGGAAAGGATGGACGCCTTCGCTCAGTTTGGACGGAGAGCCAAAAGTTTTCACTGTAACTGGGAATAGTTAGAAATGAAGCATTTTTAGCCTGTTCCATTTAGATTTAAAAATGGAACTGTGACATCACCTTTTTGTAGAAGGTTTTATTTGTTTAGTTATTTATTTAGAGAACACGAGCAGGGGAAGAGCTGAGGGGGAGAGAGAATGTCAAGCAGGCTCTGCACTGAGCACAGAGCTGGATGTGGGGCTCCATCCCATGACCCCGAGACCACGACCTGAGCTGAAATCAAGAGTTGGATGCTCAGTGGACTGAGCCACCCCAGTGCCCGTGACATCACTTTTCAAAATGTACTGAATGACATTTAAATTCCATGATATGATACCCGCTGCCAACCATTTAAAAAACAATGAAGCTCTTCTTTGACATTTGAAAATCTTTCTTTTTGCTCAAGTATCCTTTTCCAAAAAACATTTCACTGAGAAGTTTTTATTGGCCTTTGGAGAGAAATGAGAATTTATCTGCCAGGGAGGATGATCCCATCACACACCTGCTGGGACCAGCACGTGGCCTCCTCTTTGCTGAGTCCGTGTTTGGCCCCCGTGGTGCTGTGGGTCCTGGCTTCCTGCCTGCGATGCAGAAACAGGCACACGCAGCACCGCACAGAACTCTAGGCTGCTCCTACCAATGCCTGGGTCACATTCGCCCCCAGATCGGTGTGCTGCTGGATCCCAAAGCCAAAGTTTCCAGCATCAGAGAAGTTATTATTTTCTTAACTCATACTCTTGCACCTTTAGGCCTTTCTCCGGATTTCTTTTGCGCTGGGCCCGCAGACAATCTTTTCATTTCTCGGCCAAAGGATCTGACGGCCTATCTGCCTCTGGAGAACACAGGGGTCTGGCCTCCAGCCTGGGTCAGTCCTTCTCTACTGCCCCCGACATGAGCGTGGAGACAGAGCTTGTGGACTGTGCTGTCCCCACGTGTGGTTCTCCGCTTCATCTAGATCCTGGGCCACGGTGGGGAACAGGAAGAGCCAAAGCACAATTTTTGAAGAGGTCAAGTAAGTCTCATGTGGATACATGTGTTTGTGCCCAAATTTCACAAACTTATGAGTCAAGAGGAAGATCATGGAGGAAAATACAATGAGTAAGACCTTAAGACGGCCTCAGAGAGTTTTTTAGGACCTAGAAATCACAGATGTTGGGCTCAGGTGCTGAGTTAGACACAAAAGTGGTTGATACCCTGAGAACAATACACTATGCCCCGTGATGTTCTATTTTCTTCTGGACAGAAACTATTTGCTTCTCTACCGGCAAAAACCTTCAGGCTGGCAAGTACTTTCACAAAGCTGGGGGCCTCTACTAAACAGCACACAGTCAGCTGAGTGACATTCTCTTCGGGTGGCCTGTGCCCTTGTGTGAGAAGAAATGACGCGCCAGCCTGCTTCCGCCGTATGCCCAAGCTTGGGCCGTCAGCATTCTCTTCCTGAAGCTCACCTGGCAGCTCCAGTCTAGAGGCTACACACGGCCTCTGGAGCCTGGGTTCGAGCGCCAGCTGTGACCCAGGGCAGCTCGTACCGATGCTGTGTCTCAGGGTCCGCATCTGCCGAGGTGAGGGACACTCACAGACGCATGATCGCGTGGTCTAGATCGTCTACCCTGCCACTTTCCGTTCCTCCGTGTGAGGCCTCTTAGACCTCAGGAAGGGGTTAGGATTCGGCTTGTCATCCCGTCTGACGCTGTGACTCCTCGCTGGCGTACTCCCGTCTGCTTACGTTCAATGCACACAGACCTGTGGAACTCTGTCATCCTATTTGTTCGCTCTTTCCCCACCTGTTCTTTTTTTCACAAAAGTCCTTCCATGCCTTCCTAAAGATCAATCCAGTATTCTCGGCCACTCCACCCCCCTCCCCATTAACTTGTAATTACGCCTTCCTTCAGGGACCGCTCTAGGGAAGTGCTGTTCCCATAGAAACATTCCATACCTGTGCTGTCAGTGCACACCCCCTCCCATCCCCAGGTATTAGCAAGGCCGTGCACCCCTGTAACGGGTTGGTAAGCCTTCCCTGTAAAGGGCCACACAGGCTTTGTAGTCATGTGCCCTTTGTAAGGCCTCCTCAACCCCACTGCTGCAGCTGGGAAGCCCCCATGGGCAATCTGTCGGTAAAACAGCGTATAGCTAAGCAAACAGGCGACAGGTAGGTTCTACCTGTGAGCAGTGTGCTGACCCCGGCTCTGTAGCCTCCTTGCCTCCGGGTGGGGGGCTGGCCTGGCTCCAGTGCTCAGCCTGGTTGCAGCGGTGCTCTTTCCCTCCCCGTCCCTCGGAGCCCGGAGGTGCTCGCGGTTTTCCGTCTGTCACCAGGAGCCCCGTGAACTGCTGTGGTTTCTTTATTCCTACCCACACATCTGTAAACAGTCCCTCAACTGAGCTCTCCAGCTGAACACTACAGCATGCCACTGAGCTCCTGCCAGGATCCGCCCAGAACTTCAGGCTGACATCACGCATGTGTCCCGCAGTGGCCCAAGTCACAGACAGCAGAGAGTCTGCATAAGAGAAAGAATGGCCACATGTTCCTCCTGCAAATAGGAGGTCCCTGTGTCCTTTGATTGTGGTCTCCACAAAGTGGCCTCTTTCAAACCACATAAAAAGCAGCAAAAGGGACAAATGGGAACCAGAAAGTTGGAGCAATTACTTAAGAATATTAACTTTTTAAAATAAATAAGTCTTTTTTATTTTTTAATGATTTTTAATGTTTTTATTTTTTTCATTTATTTTTTTAAAAGACTTATTTATTAGAGAGAGGGCACAAGCAAGGGGAGCAGCAGGCAGAGGGAGAGGGGAAAGCAGGCTCCCCACTGAGCAGGGAGCCTGACACGGGGCTTGACCGCAGGACCCTGGGATCATGCCCTGAGTCGAAGGCAGACGCCCAACTACCCAGGCGTCCCAGTAAGTAAGTTTTTACACTGAGAAAGTAATACATGAAAATATTTAGTCAAGATGGGTCTAGAATCTAGAAGCTTATGTTGCACACATTGCTTCAAACACATAGTCATAATGGACTTATTAAAAAAAAGACACAGCAGGGCTTGAAAACATCAAAGCGACAGGACCAGATGGAGGTGAGAGTGGATCCCGGGGGCTGGCTCCTGAGGCAGGAGGGTGGCTGCGGGGGTGGGCAATGGGCTCGCACGCCGGGCCAAGGCTGTTCTACACGGAGTCCAGTCGCAAGCTAAAGAAAACCAACTACTGAGGAAATCCTGTTGCTGGTGGCTGCCTAGCGCTTTTAGCAGGGTGCGGGCCGGGGAGTTCGAGGACATAGACCCAAACTGCAGACCCAGAAGGAATCCCGGTGCGGGAAGACCCTGCATCTGACATGCTATCCCGGTACCGAAAGCCCTGACATGCCACAGGGGACCCAGTTCTGGGCCTCAGGGAACCACAGCAACGCCACTAACTAGGGAGGGCAGTGTCCCCTGCCCACGGCCTGCACACCTAAATTCCAAGACATCTGGAGAAATCCAGCGCTAAGAAATGTAAGAAATCAAAGCCCACACACTTTCTTCCCCTTGGAAAAGTGTAACACACGAGGCGGACGGAACGGAACCAGAATGGACGGCACCGGCGAGGGCCTAGGAGAGGTCTTCCAGGTACACTCACTGGAACAAAAGCCGCCAACTCTCCAAAGAAAACCGCCTCCAGACAGGTCAGGAGGCTGCTCCTTCTGGTGTCACCGTCCCTTCCCCGCAGGCATAAGGGTTTGGGAAGGGTCAGGCTTCATCAGGGGTGAAGAGGACGCACCAGCCACCGTCCTGCTGGAGGACGCTTTGCCGTCTGAGCCTGGCGGTTGCCCGAAGGGGGATGGGAAACAGGTCAGGCCAGGGAGCCCCGGGAGGGCGGGCTGTGGGGAGGCCCCGTCCTCCTGCAGCTGCTCCCTGGGACACGTGGGGCCCCTGGGGTGCTCTGCAGCTGCGACCCACGGTGCCGGCGCCTCCGAGCAGTCCTCCGGGCAGCCCCGAGGAGGGGGCACCGCGTCTGGGAGCAGGGAGCCAGTGGCACGGGGCCCGGGAGGGCGCGGGATGTGCGCGCACGTCCTCCGGCCCCTGGCCGCGCCCCGGAGGCTCCCCGCGGCACAGGCCGCCGCGCCCGTCGCCGGTGTCACCAGGAGGCTTGCGGCGGGCGCGGCCACGGGAGGCGGGTGCGCGGGTGCGGCCGGCCAGGCGCGGGTCGGCGCCGGTCGGCCCTCCGCGGAGGCCCGTCCCGCGAGCGCCAGTCCGCCGGCGCGGGGAAGCCGACACGGCGGCGGGCGCAGCCCCGGACAGTCCCCGCGCCCGGGAAGGGGCGGCCTCCGCCGCAAGCACACGCGCCCGGGGACGCCGCCGCCGGGGACAGCCCGTCCGCGCGCGCGCACGCCGCGCGGTGACGCCACCCGGCCGCGGCGCGCGGGGGTGGAGCCTCGGGGCGCTCCCGCCTCCGCTCGCGCCCGCGCCGCGCGGGAACGTCATCGGGCGCGCGCACGGAGCCTCGGGACGCCGCGGCCTTCCGCGCCCTACCTTCGCCGCCGCTGTCGTCATCAGGCTGCGCCGCGCCGTGACGCCATCGGGCCCCGACGCGCGGCGGCGTCCGCCGGCTTGGAGCTGAGCCGAGAGGGCGGGGAGACGCGGCGAGCTGAGGCGGGGCGGGAAGGCGGCGGCCGGAACATGGCGGACCAGATCCCTCTGTACCCGGTGCGCGGCGCGGCGGCCGCGGCCAACCGCCGACGCGCGGCCTACTACAGCGCGGCGGGGCCCGGGCCGGGGGCCGAGCGGCCCAGCAGGTGAGGACGCGCCCACCTCCGTCGCCCGCGGCGTCGCCCCCCGGCCCGGGCCCCGCCGGCGCGTCCGTCCCCGCCCGAGGCCGCGCCCCGCAGACCCCGCGCGGGTCCAGGGGGCCGTGAGCGCGCGGACGCGGACCCAGGGCGGCGGGGAAGCGGGGCCCGGGCCGGGGGCGAGCGCGGACGGGGCGGCGGGGCCGGTCGCTCGGGCTCGCGCCTCCCGTGCTTCCGGCCCCGGAGAGGGTTTGCGGTGCTGCGCCCGCGGACGCACCTGACTGGCCCGGTGCGTGCGTGCGCCGAGGGCGGGCGAGCTCAGTGTCCCCGCGGCGTGAGCGCGGCGGCCTGAGCCCGGTGTCCGAGCGCGGGAGCGCCCCGTCGTGTCACGCGCGGCCCGGCCTGCGTGGGCGCTTGGCCGCGGCGCGTGCCGGACCCCGTGCCCCCCGCGCGCTGCTCTCGCTGCTCGCGCGCGGCCGCGGCTCGCCTCCGCTGCCTCGGCCGTCGGACGCCGCTTCCCCGCGGGCCGCCTGCCCGTCCCGCACCCGTGCGCGCGCCGTGATTGAACTTGGCTTCCGACTCGCGTCCCTCCTGAACCCGTTCTGGGGGGCCGCGGCCGTGTTGGGGGTTGGTCTTCGTGCGGTCCTTGCAGCGCCTGCTCTGCTGGGCGTCGCGGTGTGCGTGCTTGGGACCGGGCACCGCGTGCGGCCGAGTGTGGACCCGTGCTTGGCTCTGCTCCCGTCGCCCACTTCCCCCCGATAGCTGGGTACCCGCTGGTGGGTCATCCAGTGCGCCTTGCAGAACCCACGGACGGGGGCGCCTGGGGCTCCGTGGGTCAGGCCTCTGCCTCCGGCTCGGGTCGGGGTCCTGGGTGGAGCCCCGCGTCGGGCTCTCTGCTGGCCGGCGAGCCTGCTTCCGATCCCCGTCTGCCAAATAAATAAAATCTTTAAGAAAAACCTCACGGCTGTAAGGGTAGTCTAATGGACGGGCCCATGTTTTTGCTCTGTTGTTCTTTCCTGGTAGTCCACCAGTCTTCCTTTCTCCATTCCTTTTTATTTGAAGCGCTTTCTGTAGCCAATATTGGAATTTCTTCCACCTTAGAAGGTTGTCATTTCCCCTTAATTCCTGAAGGACGGATGCATTGGATACAGAACTGCGGGTTGACAGGCCTTTGGTATTGGCCTTGAGGACTGGGTGCTGTCCACCTGGCCTCCGTGGTTCCTGATGCGGACCTCATGCCACTGCCCTTGGTGTTTCCCCAACCGTCATGTGTCATTTCTCAATGACAGCTCTCAAGGTTGTATTTGTCTTTCATTTTTACAAGCTTGATTGTGGTGTATCTTGGTGTGGATTTCTTTCAGTTTATCTTGGTTGGAATTTGGTAAGTTTTTAACCTGTTGGGTTTTGTTTCACCAAAGTTAGGGAGTTTCTTCAAGGACTCTGGTTTCCACTGTCTTCTCTTTCTCCTGTTGGTACTGGGGGGCCACACATGTTGGCTCTTTTGTCAGTATTACGTACTTCCCGTAGGTCCCCCCACTCTAGTTTCCTTTGCCTTGTTAAGATCGTGTGAATTGTTCTGAGTTGTTGTCAGATTCCCTAATTCTGCCCTTTGTCGTCTTCAGGCTTCTGTTGGTCCCGTGCAGCGTGAATCACTTTCATTATTGTCCGTTGTCTAATTTCTCTTTGTTCTCAGAGGATGTGTAGTTGGCTGTTGAAGCAAGTCTGTGTTCGCTGCTTAAAAGGATCGCCACGTAATCCCAGTGTCGAGTTAGTCTGACTCTTGGCGTCTGTTGATCATCTTTTCCAGCTCACACTGAGTCTTCTATTCTGGGTAGGACTGATGGTTTTTTGTTTTATCCTGGACATTTTGTCTCTTCCGTTTGGAGAATGTGGGTTCCGGTTGTAGCTCTTACTTCAGCAGCTGATCACTGTTTTTAGGGTTAGCTTGTAGGTCCTGGCCTACATTTGTGGGCTGTGAGTCCCGTGACAGTTTAATGTTGTGCTCTGATTTTTGGTGTGCTTGGTTTCTGTGGTGTACAGGGACTCTTCCTCGTCTCTGCTTCTGTGGCTGAGAGGACGAGGCCAGTGTCTCTTGGTAAGAGGGGGAATGGTCAGTGCAGTGATGAAGACGCTCTGTTAGGTGGGTGGTGGTTGTGGTTGTACCCGCTGTGCACGTGCCTGCTGGCTGTTGCAGTGTGTCTGCTTAGGGGAGGAGTCTCAGCACCACCGCAGCCATTCCTCTTGCTGGTCCCTCCTGCTGCTCTGGGCTCTGGTGGCGGAGGAGGGGAATTCAGGCCCCCAATAGAAGCAGTTAACTGGACTGGCTGCCTCTGAGTGGGGCTGTGCTTGCTGGTGCTGCCTGGTTTCCCTCCTGGTGAGAGAGGGGCGTCTCAGGCTCATGGAGACACAGGGGCTTTCTGAGGCTTCTGACCTCTTTTTGTGGCAGGGTTCCTCCAACTGGTACTGCCCAGATGCACCAGTGTCCCATGATAGGACAGGGGAGTCTTAGGTCCATGGGGAAGAACGCCATTTCCCACAGCACGTGTTGATCCCTCTTGCTGGTGGTGGTGGACGCTTGCTCCCTCCAGGGTAGGAATGATCCTTCTGGGCTGCCTTTACTTGCTGGGTTGGGAGTTAGGGAATGCCAGGCCTGTCTCCTTCCTTCTGTTGCGTGAGGGCATGTAGGATGTCTTGCTACCGTGTAATTTCTCCGGTCCTCGGTCCCAAGCCAAGCCAACCCTCTTCCTCTTAACTGCTGCCTTACCACCTTCCAGAGCTCTCCTTTGCTTGGCTCTTGCTTTGTTTCCAAGCTTATAGTTGGACTTAGGTAAGAGGAGCAGGGGGAGTTGGATCTGGGCTGGAAGTTGTGTTTTTACATTACTTGTGAGGTTTGGTTGTATTTGATCATAGTAGTATAGGGTAAAAGGCTTAGGAGAAGACACTGTGGCTCTGTATTCTGCTTATTCCTCTCTTCTTACCCTTGCATCTCACCCTAGAGGCACTTATTTTGGATTCTTCTAGGTGTTTCTTCTGGCATTTAAAATCTCCATATTTCAGTGGCTGTATTCCTGACATTTTAGTGGCTGTATTCCTGACTCTGTCAACATCTAGAATTGTTTTTCTTTTTAAATCTTCCATTATCTCAACCACCCAGGATGGAATTAGATGCCCCTGCTGGCTCCTGCAGACCCCTGTTCCCCTCAGAGCAGGGCTGCACTTGACTGTAAATGTTACTCTTCCATGAATAGAAGGGCAGTGACTGTCAGATTTTACCCCGATACCTGGCCTCATGCGATGACTTGGAAAGTGTTCCCTTCTCTCCTGCTTTCTGGAAGACATCAAATAGAGTTGCTGTTAACTTCCTTAAATGTTTGGTAGAATTTTCCAGTGAAACCATGTGGACCTAGAGATTTCTTTTTTGGGTGGTTCAATTTACAAACTCAGTTTCTTTAATAGTTAATTAGGCTATTCACATGAGCTGTTTTATTTTGGGTGAGTTATGATTGTGCCAGTTGAGGAACTGGTCCTTTTCAGGAAAGTTGCCATATTTATGTGTGTAAAGTTCGTGGTAGTCTCTCACTATCTTTTTGATGCTGTTTCATTCAGATGGTGGTGGTTTGTGCCACTGTTTTATTGGTTAATCTTACTAGAGGTTTGATTTTTTTTTTCAAAGAGCCATCTTTTATTTTTCTTATTTTTTCTGTAGTTTTGTTTTCAGTTTTATTAATTTCTGTGCTTTATTTTTTTCCTTCTTTTTGCTTGCTATTTAGGTTTATTTTTCTCTTCTCATTTGTGTTTCTTGTGTTGGGAGTTTAGATTATTGATTGGAGACTTTTCCTCTTTTTTTAATGTAAGCATTTTGTGCTGTACATTTTCCTCTCGGCACTGACTTGTATGTGTCCCACAAATTTTTGGCATTTTGTTTTACTTTGAGACTTCCCCCTTTTCTCATGGGTTACTTAGGAGCGTGTATGGAAAACTTGCTGTTACTTTGCTGTCGCTAATTTCTAGCAAGATTTCTTTGTGGTTAAAGAACATGCTTCGTGTTACTTCATTTAATTTTGGTGGTTTGTTTTGTGACCAAGAATATGGTAAGAATTTCAGGGCCCAAAAGAAAATGGATTGTGCTGTCCTTAGGTAAAATGTGCTGAAATGATCAGGTCGCGTGGGTTATTTCGGCCGGCCTACCGTCCAGCTGTTCTCGTGGTTGTGGACGGCGGGTGGTTGGTCTCTGACTGTAATTGTGTATTTGTCTGTGTTTCCTCTTGATTTTATCCACGTTTATGTTCCTGTTTTGCCTGTCATTTGGTGCAGACGTATTTGGGCTTGCTCTGTTTTGGCGGACCGAAGCTCTTGTTGTCTAATTCCCATCTACCATAGCATAACACAACATGTTTTTGCTCTGGGCTTCGCTTTTTCTGACATTAATTTAGCCACTCGTGCTTTCTTCCGCTTCATGTTTGCCTGGCATATAATTTTCCATCTTTCTACTGTCAACCTACTTATGTGTGAGGGGAATCCTTGTAGTCAGCATAGGGTTGGCTTACGTTTTGTATCTGCTGCGCCCGTCTCTGTCTCACGACTGATAGATTTAGAACATTCACGTTCCGTGTAATGATTGACAAGTTAGGGCTTATATCTGTCATTTTCCTTTTTGATTGCTGTGTTGTTTCTTTGTTTTCTTTTTCCTGTTTTTCTGTGGGTTACTTGAACATTTTTAGAATTCCATTTTGATTTACCTGTGGTGTTTTTCCGCTGTCTCTCTTCGTAGAGATATTATTTAGTGCTAGTTCTAGTATTACATTATACGTTTGTGACTCATCACAGTGTTGTGGTGTTGATATTTTATCAGTGTCAGTAAAGTGAAGAATCCTCTTTACATACCTTTACTCGCCCCTATGGATAAAGTAATTATCTTGTATGATTACATAAATATTTACTTCATACACAAAAGTACGTAAATATTTCCCTTACCTGTGACTACAGTTACACATCGGCCAGTGTTAATTTTTGCTGTCTCTCAGACGTAATCTAGAAAACTCAAAAGGAGAAGAAATGCCTATTATATTGACCCATGTTTTCAGTATTTCTGTTCTCTTCTTTCCTGAAGTTCCTGAATTTCTTACTATATTATTTGTTCTAAGAATTCCTTGCTATTCTTTTAGTGTAGGTCTGCTGAAAGCAAATTCCCTTAGTTTTCTTTCATCTTAGGAGGTCTTATTTCTCCTTCATTCCTGAAGAGTAATTTCACCAGATACAATACAATTTGGGGTGGACTGTCCCTTTTCTATTTTAGCACTTGGAAAATGTTATGTTACTTCTTTCTTGTCTCCATGACTTCTGATGAGAAATCTGATGTCATTGGATTGTTTTCTTTTCCCATGGGCTAGATGTCATTTCTCACCACTTCCAAGCTTTTTTTTTCTTGTCTTTAGTTCGGTAGTTTGAGTATTATGGATCTTGGCATGGATTTCTTTGGGTTTATATTGTCTGGGGTTCACGTAGCCTATTGAATCTGCAAGTTTAATGTCTTCTGTCAAGTTAGAAGTTTTCAGCTATCATTTGTCTAAATACTTTTTGAGCCCCACTCTCTTTCATCTCTTCTAATACCCTCTCTGGAGACACCGTGTGTGATCTTTTCTTGTGTCCCAGAGGGTCCTGAGTTTCTCCTCAATTAAGTCCATTTTCCCTCAAGATTGGGTGATTTCTGTTGTTCACTCTTCAAGTTCATTGATTTTTCCTTTGTTTCTTCTTTTCTGCCCCTGAACCCTATGTATTATGTTTTCAAATCTCCATTATTGTATATTTTTAGTTTTAGAATTTCCGTCAGTTTCTTCTTCATGTTAGCTTTCTTTGCTGAAATCGCTGTTTGTTTGTTTTCATCTGCTTCAAGTATGTTTGTAATTGCCCACGGACACATCTCTATGTGGGTGTTTTAGAATCCTTGGCAGGTAATTTCAACATGTGCATCCCTTCGATGTTGGCATCTGTTGATTATCTTTCCTTCAGAAGCTGAGATTTTCCTGGCTTTTGGTATGATGAGTGTGTTTTGATTGTATCCTGGACATAGGCTCTGGACTTTTTTCAGATCTTCTCTGTTTTATCAGGCTTCCTCGGACACCTCTTGGGACTAGGGGGTGGGGAGGTGGGGTGAGGTGGTGCGGCTTTGTTACTGGCAGATGGGGTGACAGCTAGGTTCCCTTTGACACCTGGGAGAGGAGGGTGCACCTTTCCCCCTGGGCGGACATGGGTCTGCAGTGCCCATGGGGCTCTGCTGTTGTCCCCTTGTCCCTGTATATTGCAGCCTGTGGCCTCCTCCAGTGTGGCCTGGGGCCTTCATCTCTAGGTTCCCGTTGACAGTGGTAGGGATGGCAGGAGGGACCTGGCTGTTCTTAGGGACTCTCTGGTTTGTGCCCCTGGTTTTCAGGCTGCTGACTCTCTAGTACACAGTTTGGGATAAAGGAGGCCGAAGGAGCACATTGGGACATCACTGTTGTGTGACCTCTGGGGTCCGAGGTCTCTCCTGATCTGCCTCCTTCTCACCTTTCCCCGGGTCCTCTGCAGGGTTACAGCTGCGCTTACGGCGGGTGCGGGTGGGGGAAGGGAGTCTTGCCCTGGAACTGGCAGGAAGGAGTCATTTACTTTTGTTCTGGTTTTGTCTTTACTATTTTTATTTTAAAGTCAGTCTTATTATTTATTTTTTCATTCACTACCAAGTTGTTTGGGTACGGGTCTCCCATGTGGAGTGTAAAATGCGGAGTTCTAGTGCACTCACGGGTGAGTGCAGCCGCCCCCGTAGGCGCTGGGTGTCCCAGGGTTTGCTTCCCCTCTCAGGGAGGCCTGGCCTGGCGCCCCGCTTCTCATCACCTCCCCTTATGTCTGTAGGTTTGCTTACGGCAGTAAGATGTCCTTAGCAAAGCTGGTTTTAAGGGTACTTCTAACTTGATATGTAAGAAAATCTCTCATTTCATACTTCAAAACTGTAAAGTGAATAGATTAAAGTTTTGTGTCAACATTATGGCTTTTCTAGTATTTCTGTTTTGGGAAATGTGTGCTGTAAATTAGAATACAGCTAAAAAAATAGATTAAAAAAATGAAAAGTACAAAGGCAGTCTTATATTTCCAAGAGCAAAAGTTTATATTATGAGGTCTTTTTCCTCCACATTGGCAATTGAAAGCTAATTAGTTGTTAGGAAAACAGCTTTGATATGGGCTTTTCTTGCTTTGTAAGTTTCAAACGACTTTGTTTTTTGACCACGTAAAAATGTCATTTTGTGTTCATAATGTACAAGGAATTGTAATGTATTTTAAAGTTTCTCAGGTTTTCCTTGGAGTGAAATTACTTTTAGTTCATTATAATCATGCCAGTTTAGGACATGATGCGGTTAAAATATAGTGATCATAAATTGTTACAACTTATATAAAATTTTTCATCATTGGGTTTTACTTAAAAATTTCAAGGGAACAAATTAGATCAGATTTGAGTGTGGTTAATACATGAGGATGTTCTTGATTTCTTTGGGGGGGTTGGTTTTTGGTAGTTTTTTTTTTTTTTTAAGTTATTAGGTGAATGAAACGCTGTGTCCCATGCATAGTATTTAATAGTTCAGTAAGAGTGTAATTACTCAGTAAGATCATTTTCTATAAACTAATGTGAGGCATTGATTTTCTTCTTGTATTACGTATAGCTGGGTAAAAGTAAGGTAGTTGTTAATTTGATACTTTCCATTTCTGTCTCTTAAATGTGGCCTCTGTCATTCAGATCATCTTCACAGTTGAAAGAAGAATGACTGACACTGGACATCGTTTTGTTGATCGTGTCTGTTAGTGCCTTTTCTTTGCTTTATGTTGCAGTGTAGCTTTTGGCCCTGCCTAGAGCCTTTGCAGTATTATAATAGTTAAACTTTACTGTTTGAGAAGAGATTCATGCTGAGAACAGATGGCTAGTGTCTGATTATCTCTAAAATATTAGTGTGTTTCTTGATAGAGGCAACACAAATTTTTTAATGCTAGTTTTCTCACTGAGTGTCTATACACAATTTTCTCTGAATCCTAAAAATTGTACAAGTATGATGATGATCTAAAAAATACCTTGCTAGTTGTAAAAGATCAAACTTCTGTTTTTCTGTGATGATTCACAACTGAAAAGGTTTTTTCAAGTACCAAT
Organism: Taxidea taxus jeffersonii; assembly: GCA_003697995.1. Lineage (NCBI taxonomy): Eukaryota > Metazoa > Chordata > Mammalia > Carnivora > Mustelidae > Taxidea > Taxidea taxus. The sequence goes on from RCUC01168857.1 coordinate 64,913, forward strand.
GGCTCTTCCTTTTTTTTTTTCTTCAAGATTTTGTTTATTTATTTGAGGGGGGGAGTGCATAAGCAGGGGAAATGGCAGAAAGAGAGGGAGAAGCAGACTCCTGCTGAGCAGGGAGCCCAGTGTGGGGCTCCATCCCAGGATCCTGGGACCATGACCTGAGCTGGAGGCAGGGCCCCCCAGGTGTCCCTACTGAATGAGTCTTAAGGTAGCGTTTATCCAAGTGCTCAGGCCCGGGACTCCTTGGAGTCAGAGACATATTTTTAAGGATCTGTAGTTCACTCGAGCTTATGAAATCTTTTAAACCTGCCAGAACAGGTATGTTTCACCTCATCTTCTACAACTGACAGTGTTAGCACGAAGATAGATTTGGTGATTATGAACATCACAGTTTTAGGAACCTGGATTATGTGTCCTGAGCTAACTGGCCACCGAGCTTTTAATTTCTGGATTGGCATTTACATAATATTAGATGTTGTACCATTTACTCTAATTTAGAAGCTTGTTTCAATTTATGTGTAGTTTTGGTGTAACTTCTTATGTCAAGAGATTGGCATTGAGGCTTGTTAGAGGACGCCGTGCAAGAGGAGCCGTGGCCCCGAGGTTAGGGCACGGGGACTGACTGGCCCTTGCCTTTCTTGCTTGTTTTTATTGCTAAGGTCAAGGTGTGCTTTTCAGGCAATGCTCTTTTGCTTATTTTTAAACAGCTATTCTGCTGTTTATCTCCTCTGCTATTGTCGGAAGGGAAGAGTCCCAACTTCCCAGTACATAGTTGTGCTGCTTGGTAATGACTCATCAGTGACACACTTGAACTTGGAAGCTGTGTGTGGTGAAGGAAACCGCGCATTTCTTTATAGCGCTTTGTTTCTTTGTTTTGTACTTTATTAACATGCAGGCAACGGGGGGGGGCAGTGTTTATTTTTCTTAAAGAAGGTTTAAGCACTAGGCATATTTTAAATGGTTTCGCCCTGTACGATCAGTTGACTTCTCAGAAATGCTTCTCCTCAAAATGGAAACAATAAGGCTGTTAGATACTTAATGCGAGTTTAAGCTAGTTATTGTATTGACCTACTTTTACTTTTACTTAGATACATGTAAATTATGCACCTTCTAGTACTTGAGTGTTTTGTTGAAAGTTCCCAGTTTTTCTCAGCCTTTGGCAGCAGGTACGAGAGCCGTCTCCGTGTCTCAGTGTGGCAGAACTCTTGGGTTTGATATCGTCTGTTCTGGCGTCTTTGTTCACATTGTTTTTACTCGTCTTAAAAATATGTTTCCAGAATTATACTTAATTGCTGGAAACGTTGATTTTTCTTGAGTGACAAACCAATTAAGTGTGTATGACACTAGGCAACAAAGACACTTAAGATTTTCTGCTTATCCTGTCTCTGAAAAAATCCATTATTCATCATCTTATTGTTTTTAAATACTGAGGTAGAATTTTCAATACAATAGGAAAATTGCTTTGGAAATGGGATAAATTGCTTGCCGGTTCAGAGGCTCCCTCTCTGAAGTGGAGGTTACTAAACATGGTGTTGGTTATGTTCATTATCTTTCAGACTCTTTGTTCTGCTTTTCTAGCGTTAAACTTGATAAGATTGTGACTTCTGCTAGAATGCAACACAGTTGCTAAAGGAACCTAATGAAAAAGAGTAAAAATCTCATTTTCTACACTATATCATAATATATTTAAGTAGCATTTTGAATTTTAATTGAATTTCATATAAATATTCATTTTCTAGTTGACTGTTTTAAAAGAAGTGAGCTTTTGCAGAGAACAAGAAAAATGGAATTTTTCTGAGGAAACCTATTAGCTCAGGGTTAGGCCCGCTGCCTCCCAGGTGAGACGAGCTTCTGCCTGGGCCTCTGAGATGATGGTTCTCTTGTAGTGGGGATGTTGTATGGACTCCCGGATGGGGACTGGAGAGAGGCGGCCCTTGGGGCTGGTGGGGGGGTGAGGACAGGTGCTGCCTCTCTTGGCTCCTCGAAGGGACTCTGGGCAGAAGGCCCTCCCTCCGCTTGCCGCCGCCAGCCACAGTGTGGTTGTCCGGCGCGGGTGACCGGGTCTCATCCCCGATGCTCAAGTCTTCCGGGCCTTTTGGGTGGAGTTCTCAGCAGCACAGCGCAGTAACGGTCATCTTTGTAGATCAGTCTTGTGTGCATTTTTCATGTTTTCCAAGACTCATGTTGTCATAGGATAGTTAGAGCCTGTGCTTCAAGTTTACTCACATTCCAAAAAAGAGGGCCTTTGAGGCATTGTCACAAACTGTCCCCCAGAAAACTAGTTCACACTCTTACCAGCCTCGTTATCCAAGACTGGTCATTAAGAACTCTTTTTTTCAATTGTTTCAATTTGCTCAATTTGTTCAATTGTTTTAGAAGTTCTCTTGAAAACAGAAGTTACCCCTGGCGTTAGCACCTTCCTCTGACTTCCCCTTCCAGGCAGAATTCAAGTGAGACTCCCTCCGCGCCGCAGCCCCTTCCAGGCCTCGCTCGGCCCTCCGGGCTCGGTTCGCGTCATGCTCGTGGCTCTTGTGGAGACTCGGAGACTCGGCTTCCGTCTGGCCCTCGCGCCTCCTTTATGTCGGCCTTCCCAGCGCTTCTCCCTCGGCCAGGAGCCCGCCGGCGCGGGCTTGTCCCGTCCGTCCTTCCGGGGCCACCCGAGGCCCTCAGGACGGCGCCGGCTGAGCACCCGCGCAGGGGCGTGTGGAAAGGGTGGGGGTTCCCAGGGCGGCCGCACATGATCCCCGCGTCCGGCCATCTGTCTCGTCTGTCATTCGGAGTGCTCGCTTTTTTCACTTTTTTTACGAGGGATGGTTCTTGGTCTGTGCTGTAATGTGTCCCCCAGTTTCTCATTTGCTCTGAACTTCTCCTCTGGGGCCGTGCAGAATCCCGGCCCCTGGGGCGCCTGGCTGTGGGGGGGGGAGGGCGCCCCAGGCCGCAGCCCCCTTCTCCGGGGCTCGCAGCGCGGGTCGGCTTCACGAGGTCTTTCTCCTCCGGGGTTTGGGCTCCCCAGGGGATCACACTCTTGCCTGACCGTGCCTGGGGCGCCGATATGGTGACCACACGGACCCCGGTGCCTGACTGTGGCAGCTGGCAGGAGGAGGAGCGGAAGGGTCCTTGTGGTGTGTTCAGGCCGACCGTCGGGGCAGAGACCAGCTTGGGATGTTGGAGATGTGGATAAAGATGAGGAAGTCGCCGTCTTCCAGGGGTCACGTGGCTGCTGGGGAGCCGGATATCAGCAGTACTTACAGAAATTGTTCCTTTGTAAAAAAATTCTATCGGACACTCATAAAATTTCCCATCTTAGCCACGTCTCCCCGAGTGAGCGGTGCAGTGGCGGTGAGCTCTGTCCTGCTCTTGTGCCGCAGTCCCCGCCGCCTGCCCGCAGGCCTCCTGCCTCTTCCCCAACCCAAGCTCTGCACCCGCAAAACACTTTGGCAGTCCCCCTCCCCGGTCCCCGAACGTAGCCTCTGTACCTTAGTGTCTGTGGAGTTGACTGTCGTCCCCCGGTGGAAGTGGAGCCCTTCAAGGTCTGTCTTCCTGTGTCTGGCTCACTTGGCTGCGCGCCACGTCCTCAGGCTTCAAGCTTCAGGCTTCGAGCGTCAGGACCCGCCACAGTTCCTCCTTTTCTTAAACTGAGTGATGTCATGCCATGAGGACAGACTGTTTTTCTTGGAAATTTCCGTTATGTTTCTTTCTTATAGTAAAAATTTCCTATCTTAATTTTCTAAAACTAGGAATTAAATGAACATATGTGAGGGGCGCCCGGGTGGCTCAGTGGGTTAAAGGCTCTGCCTTCGGCTCAGGTCATGATCTCAGGGTCCTGGGATCGAGCCCCGCGTCGGGCTCCCTGCTCAGCGGGGAGCCTGCTTCCCCCTCTCTCTCTGCCTGCCTCTCTGCCTGCTTGTGATCTCTGTCTGTCAAGTAAATAAATAAAAAATCTTAAAAGAAATGAACTTATGTGAAATGCTTCGATTCTTTCCGGACAGTTTCAGCAAACACTGGCCGCAGGCTTCTGTCCTCCTCTCAGTGCAGAATTCCTTCCGGGGCGGCAGGAAAGGGGGCCAGGCTGGCTCACGCGCGCATTCACTAGCCTTCCCTTAGCCTCACCCTCTGCTTTCTCTCCTGCCGTCCCTCCCCCAGGGGCTCACTGTACCTTGATCTTTAGGGGGGACGGGTCGTCCGAGAATCCAGATATTTCCTCAGTAGCCTTCGGTCAGTCCTCCTCTTTTCCTCCCTGCACACCCACCGCCAAGGTCCCCATGATGCCCAACCTGCCCTCCGGGGTCCAGAGGTTCTCCTGCTTCCCGCCGCAGTGCTGAGACTTCTGTTTGTCTCGGGCCTCGGATCTCTTTATTTACTGTCTGTCCCTCTGTTTTCTAGCTTTCTACATTTTGTCATCATCTCTCGTTTTCTGTTCTGTAGGTTTCCGCCCTAAGAAAAAGCAGTATTTTTGGCATTGAAGGTAGATCATGTATTTAATCTTCCATTTTTGTGGGAAACATTTTCTCCTCCTTTTTACATATGTGTGTGTGTGTGTCTCATCTTTCAGAACACTGTCTTGGGCGTCCTGGTCTGCACAGCGGCGTGGACCTCTAGTTGCTCTCCTTGTAGGAGTTACGGCTGTGTGTATGGTCTCGAAGCAGGCTGCCTTCTGTGTCCCGACCCCGGGTCCAGAACTCCCCTGGACAGCTGTGGCTCGGCCTGGGTGGCTGACCGTCCGTCCTGAGCCGGGCGCCGCCCCTCCTGCCCTCCCGTACGCAGGGGCCTTCCGCACACGCCCTGCCCCTCCACCTGCACGCAGCCCCTGCAGCCCGGACTGCAGCAGCACCCTCCGAGGGCGAGGTGACCGTCTTGCCGGTTGGCACTGCCATCATTTTCAGTTTACCAGGGAATGAGTCTGAGCCCCGAGGGGCGCGGGCTGTGCCCGTTTCGGACCGTCGCGTCTTCCGCGTAGGCACGCACGTGCTGGTGCTCAGTGGGGAGCTGACGGGGTACCCGTACCTGCCGCAGCCACGTGGCTTGCAGAGCATCTCTTAGCTTCCCGGAAGGCTGACGAGAGGTGATCTTCCTTGGGGTCCTCAGCCTACTGGACTCCCGCATTTTCAGAGGCCTCATGGTTTTTACTTTATTTTTTTTAAGATTTTTTATTTTTTTAATTTATTTGTCAGAGAGAGAGAGGGAGCGAGCACAGGCAGACAGAGTGGCAGGCAGAGGCAGAGGGAGAAGCAGGCTCCCTGCTGAGCAAGGAGCCCGACGTGGGACTCGATCCCAGGACGCCGGGATCATGACCTGAGCCGAAGGCAGCTGCTTAACCAACTGAGCCACCCAGGCGTCCCGGTTTTTATTTTTCATGTGAAATTATCTTGGGAGGAGGCGAAGGGTTGGGTGGTTCGTGTGTGCTCAGCGTCCGCTCACCATCGGCACAGCCTTATTCGCCGCTTTACGGGGCGAGGGCAGGTGGCCCCTGTACCTGCCACGTGCCGGCGGTCGCTTCCCCTTGGTGCGTAACTGTCAGCGCACTGAAGCCCCGGTCGCCCGGGACGGTCTGGGCGCGGGCCGTCAGCACGCTTCTGTCCTCTGTGAGTAGGACGCCGCCGTCTTCTACTGGCCGGCCTGTCCTACCCGCGGGCTGTTTCCCAGGAGAGGGGAAAGAGGAGAGCTCGGGAGTGGGAAGCAGGGCCGTCAGGTTGACTGAGGATACGAAGAAAGCAAGACCACGTCATTGATTGCCAGGCGGTTGCGTTAGTGTCCTGTTGCTGTCGTAAACTTACCGTCCATCTAGTGGCTTAAAACAGGTGTGTCACTTGCCCGGTCCGCCGGTCAGAGCCCCACGGTCTCCCGGGGCTGCAGGCAGGGTGTGGGCGTGCTGCGCCTCCTTCTCTAGGTCCCTGCAGGGGGTCGAGTTCCATGGGGCTGTAGGTTAAAGTCCTGTTTCCTTGCCCGCCAAACAACCCTCATACGTTTAAGAGGTCTTACAAATCGGTGTGGGCGAGGCGGGCTCTTGCATAGATCCTGTGGCCACTTCTGTTGCTGGGTCGGAGGTGCATCCCTGCGGGACTTCGTATTCGGTAGAAGGACTCGCTGAAGGTACTGGGGTCTATGGGCAAAACAAGTGAGGGCAGAGCACTGGGGGCCACATGGCTGACGAGAGCAGTCACAGTCCTGCTGCTATTTGTCGAAGACGTACATTGAGTTCTCGGCCAGCGAGGACTCACCTGTGAGGAGGCCGGTGTCACAGCGCGCTGAGTGTGAGCCACGGGAGGGGGCCCTGGTGCGGGGGGTGCCCCCGGGCACATGCCCCACGTATGCGCAGCTCCACTGAGTTTTCTGCGCAGCATGGGAGCAGCCTTGGCCACAGTTCGTGGTGGTGGCACAGGGCGCCGTGTGATAGCAGAGGTGCCGGGGACGACAAGATGCCGTCTTCCTGCCCTCGCAAGCCAAGGTTACCTGCATGTCCTCTCATCTGGGGAGGGTGAGGTGGACTTGCTGCCGGTGTTGTTCACAGCACTTGTAGCGGCGGGAGTTTACATTTCCAGTTGGCAATGATACTTCGAGTGTTTTAGAGCGCTCGGCTGTATGTCACAGTTACAGTTCTGGGATTCTTGGAAGGAATTCATGTAAAAATATGAGACAGTTCTGTGTGCAGGTACTTCCACTGAAACAGTATTTAGTGGGAGGTTAACACATGTCTTCCCACAGCGGGGGATGCCTCTGACCTGTAGCTCAGTAAGCCCCTTGCTGGATTCTTAGTTACCACACGTTACACAGACTCTGAAAGCAGCTTAGGTAGCAGGCCGGCATGGGCCTTACTGTCCAAGGACATCTTTTCCGTCACTGAATGCCGCTCGTGTTGGGATTCTGACCGCGAGGCACCCGTTTCAAGAATGACGTCTCAAGAAGGTAGGGCTTCTGGAGTCTTGCCTTCCGACCTTTTCACAGAATCCTGGTAAGCACAGGACTGCCTGGCACCGGCACCGCACACGCGTGTGCACCCACACATGCCCACATACTCACACGCAGGTCCACAGACTCCCTAAAGGACCGCTAAGAAGAGAACTGCACCTGCACACACAGCTTGTTTAGGGCTCCACCTCCTGTGTGTCCTTCATAGACGGCTCAAGCTTCTTACGTCCTGTAGGGGGCACGATTCAGTAACATTTTAGAGCGGAATGGAAATACTTCTGTTTGATACTCCTGATTATCTGGAGTATCACTGTTGTCATTCTCCTTAGGCCTTCATTTTCAAAATATTGGCTTGTGAGTGTCGCAAGCCATCTGGAGAAAGAAGATCTTAATGATGGCGTAGACGACAGGTCCAGATGACGACCGGTCTTGGACATGATGGCAGGGAAAAAAGGGAGAAAGCTGGATTCAAAGCACCACTTTGGGTCTTAAATTTTTTTCGCGTGGTATTTCAAACATACAGAGGAAATCAAAAGAATGTCCTGCAATTTGCATAGATTCAGCAGCTGGTAATGTTAGGCCTCATTTGCTTTCTCCCTGTGCTGACCCATTCTTCAGTGCTTCCCCGGTAAGACCTTTGGCAAGGGTCTCCCCACAGGAAGCAGGGTTCTCCAGCCATGACGCTGGCCAAGAGCAGGAAGAGACTCCTGACCCAGCATCTATAGCTCTATTCAAATGTCTGCTGTTGTCACGGTAGTCTTTTTCCTCAAATTGTGGTAAAATACACAACATATCCTTCACCATTTTAAAGTTCAGAATTCAGTGGCATTTGGTTTATCCCCAGGGTTAGTACAGCTGTGACCAACATGACATTCTAGGACATTTTCAAAAATGTCTTTTACAGGTTTTTGCTCAATCAAGGTTTAATCAAGGTGCAACTATTTCATTTGGTTATATCTTTTTAGTTAGTTTTAATTTGGAGAACTCTTCGTGGTGGTTTTCTTTCTCCTGGTGACATGGCGCTTTTGAAGGGTCCAGGCTGGTGGTTTGTGGCACGTCCCACGTGTGGGCTTGGCTGAAGTGTTCTTTATTTTGTGCATTTCCCGTCACATGAAAACCAGCCCCAGAGCAGTGCTTCTCAAACAGCGAGGGTTCTTGACACCAATTGTGGGCTACTTCCAGAAGGTTCTTGCTTCTTGGGGTGGCTCCGAGAATTCTCTTTCTGTCAATTCGCAGGTGATGCTGCTGGTCTGGGGACCACACTTTGAGAGCCACTGCTCTGGGATTGAGCACGTACAGTCAGTGTGTGCGTGTGCCGGCCGGAGTGCTGGACCTGCCGCTTACTGTATCACAGCAGCAGGCGGACGGCAGGCTGTCCTCTGGTGACTGGTTCTGAGTGTGAATCTAGCTGAAGCCGCTGATCTTCCGCATCGGGAGTTTCCATTGGCCGCTGTGAGTAATCAGTGGGTGGTTCTCCAGCGGGGACTGTTCTGCTCCCAAACGGTGCTTTTGTGCCCCCCCCCCAACCCGCCAGGTCTTAGTGGATTTTCCAGATATCTTTCTGTTTCTGATTTATTTTTTAAATTTATTTTGGTTTTTTATTTTATGTTTTTATTTTTTTTTTTTTAAGATTTTTATTGATTTATGTGTCAGAGCAAACGAGCACAGGCAGACAGAGTGGCAGGCAGAGGGAGAGGGAGAAGCAGGCTCCCTGCTGAGCAAGGAGCCCGATGCGGGACTCGATCCCAGGACGCTGGGATCATGACCTGAGCCGAAGGCAGCCGCTTAACCCACTGAGCCACCCAGGCGCCCCTGTTTTATGTTTTTATTATGTTATGTTAGTCACCATGCAGTACATCCTTAGTGCCTGATGCAGTTTCATGGTTCATGGTTTGTGTGTAAGACCCAGTGCTCCGTGTGGTCGTGCCCTCCTTAACGCCCACCATCAGTCCCTTTATCTTGAGAGATGTTATTTACTTGAGAGAGAGAGAGAGAGAGAGAGAGAATGAGCAGGGAGAGAGGGGCAGAGAAACAGACTCCCCACAGAGCAGAGAGTGCTCGATCCCAGGACCCTGGAATCAAGACCTGAGCTGAAAGCAGACGCTTAACCGGCTGAGCCACCCAGACACCCCTGTTTGTTTGTTTTTTTGTTTTAAGATTTTATTTACTTCAGAGGAGATTGAGAGAGACAGAGAGTGCAAGCATGAGTGAGGCAGAGGGGCAGGGGGAGCAGCAGACTCCCCGCTGAGCAGAGAGCCCGATGCAGGACTGGATCCCAGGACCCGGAGACCATGACCTGAGCTCAAAGCAGACGCTTAACTGCCTGAGCCCCCCAGACACCCCTTTCCGTTAGTGACTTTTGAAAGGAATTCCTTTCCAGTGAGAGAACATACTTTGTCTAATTTCAGTTCTTTTGGATTTGTTAGTTTGCGTTATGGCTCAGGATGCGGCCTGGGAAGGTGCGTTCCCTGGGCATTTGCTGCGGACATTGTGCTGTGCAGGGTGCAGTGCTCTGTACGTGGCGGCCGGGGAGGGTGGGCGGGCAGTGTGGACCACACCTTTGTGTCTTTCCTGACCCTCCGTTCTGTCCGTTCCTGAGAGAGCAGTCATGAAGTCTCCAGGCAGTATTCTGGATTTGTCTCTCCTTCCACTTACGTGTTCTGTAGTTCGTTTATTTCAAAACTGGTGATAGGTGCCTGCCCCTTGATGACTGCTCGAGCTGGTAGGTGATTTGATCTTCATCATTATGTGATGTCCTTCTTTGTCCTGGGCATCTGTTCCACTCTATTTTTTTTATGTATTTTTTGTCACATATCATAGTAGCTACATTTCTTCCTTTGAAAGAGCATTTGTATTGTATCTTTTTCCATATTTTTACTTTTAATCTTTTAACATTATATGCTATTACATTTCAAGTATTTTTATTTTTTTGTAGGTAGTGATTTTTGTCTTCTAGGTGACATTTGACAATGTCTGGACACATTTTTATTGTCACGACTGGGGGGATGCTGCTACTGGTGTCCAATGTGTAGCGACCCGGGTTGCTGTTGAACATTCCACGATGCACAGGACAGCTCCATCAACAGAATTCTGTGGCCCAGAATGCTAATGGTACCACTGTTGAGAAGCTCCGCTCTAAGGACTGCAGTGTGCACAGCCAGCTTCTCACTGCTCTTGTCTTACACTTACTGTACACTGTGGAGCTGCCTGCGCCTTCCAGGATGGCTGTCATATCCATTCCCGTCCTCCTGTACTGAAAACTCCACCGGACGATGTCCAGCTTTTGCTCTCAATTATCATACACGTTTTAAAGAATTTTGTGCTCTTCATTCCCAAAATTCCAGGTTTCCTAATGGTATCACTTTTCTTCATCTTGAAACTTTCTTTAGCATTCTTTTGTAGGAGGTCTGCTGGTAACACATCCTGCAAATTTTATCTTTCATCTGAAAATGGTTTTGTTTTGCTTTCATTCCTGGAGGATCTTTTTGCTAGATTTAGAATTCTGGGTTGAACCTTTTTTTCCCCTCTCAGCACTTAGACATGGAGTTCCTGCCCTCTAGCCTCATCTCTCTCCATGAGAAGTCCATGGGTGTTTGAATTAATGTGCTTCTATTTGTAATGAGTTGTTTTCCTCTGGCTACTTCCAAGAATTTGCCTTTGTCTTTGTTTTCAAAGTATTTTGAATACAGTGTGTTTTTGTGATTTTCTTTGACTTTATCCTGTTTCAAGTTTGCTGTTGTCTTTAAATAGATTGTGGTATTGTCTGGTGCTCACTGATGCTGTAGTCTTGGGTTTGGTTGGTTATATTTGTCTTCTGTAAAGTCAGTAGCCTTCAGAGGGTGTGAGGAGAAATTTCAGTTGCAGTGACTGCCATCCTTTCTCAGGGACAGAGAGGTCTGCTGTCCTGTGTTTACGATTGAGCCAGTACCTACCACGGAGGCTTGATGTAAAATCAAATAAGATAGCATTTGTGGACTCTCCATTATATTTTCTGATGAATTTTTGGTTCTCAAGTTAAGCTTTTATTTTTAAAATGTAAATATGTCCACGATTGAGGAACGGTCGGTGGGTTTTTGATAGAGTAGGCTGCCTGTTTTTTGAATCACAAGATTATTGAACTCTAAAAGGGACGCTGGTTGTGGAGGAAATTATTTCATTGAATGGAAAGTTTAGAAAAGGGAATACAGAGAGTAAGTGTACGTGGGACATGGCACCGTTGCTACCTGTATCAAATGTGACAACAAACCAAGGGGTGCACCATGTTCCCACCTTGAAGCATAAGACACCGACATAGTTCGGGAGTCACTTCCGTGACTTGGATTGATGAATGTCAAGTTGGGCAAATTTTACATCCCATCAGTCTGTAGCAGAGTATTTAGAAATGACCTGGAAGTATACATTTTTCCTAATACTTGAGATGAGTCTGGTTTTTTGGTAATGCTCCTGAATGAACACCATGAGCGGGTGGTGCTGGTGGGCTGACGGGTCACACCAGCCCACCGGCTTCGTGGAGGGCTCCCCTCATAGCGTGGTCATGTCTGCTTCCCCAGGCAGTCCCTACCTTTCCTGTTTACCCTGGCTAAGTACATTTTTTGTGGGGGAACGTAGCATCCCGTACTTATAATGGCTTGCCTCCCCTATGGAGAGCTTAGTTTGAAGAGAAAAGACAAGTGTGATTAGTAGAATCGGGCCAACTCTTGTCCTCGATAGTACCCTTACCTGTGACAGAAGACTGCTCGGCCCGTCTCACACTCTGTTCTTACCTCCGACCAGGTACCAGCTGGAAGACGAGTCCGCCCATCTGGATGAAATGCCACTAATGATGTCTGAAGAAGGCTTCGAGAATGATGAAAGCGATTACCACACGTTACCACGAGCTAGGATCACCCGAAGAAAAAGAGGACTAGAGTGGTTTGTCTGTGGAGGATGGACGTTCCTCTGCGCCAGGTTTGTGTCTCCTGCTGCCTAATTTCCTGTGCCGTCAGGTCCGCAGTTAGAGTACTGAGAAGCTCTGCTTCTGACATACTTACTCGGAAGACGCTCTAATGAGATGACATCCGAGAGAGTGTGAGACATCAGTTAGAAGCAGATAGTGCTAATCAGGAAAGGAGAGCCAAGTTCACTTTTTTTTTTTTTAAGATTATATTTGTTTGTCAGAGAGAGCGAGAGCGGAAGCGTGGAAGCGGGAGCAGCAGCAGAGGGAGAGGCAGGCTCCCTGCTGAGCAAGGAGCCCCATGCAAGTCTTGATTCCAGAACCTTGGCATCGTGACCTGAGCCAAAGGCGGATGCTTAACCGACTTAGCCACACAGGCATCCTCAAGTTCACTTTTTTTTTTTTTAAATATTTTATTTATTTATTTGTCAGAGAGAGAGAGAGAGAGAGAGGGAGCAAGCACAGGCAGACAGAGTGGCAGGCAGAGGCAGAGGGAGAAGCAGGCTCCCTGCCGAGCAAGGAGCCCAAGGTGGGACTCGATCCCAGGACGCTGGGATCATGACCTGAGCCAAAGGCAGCCACTTAACCAACTGAGCCACCCAGGCGTCCCTAAGTTCACTTTTTTTAATGAGAAATTTAAATGTTTAGAAGACAGAGAAAGATGGGTTTTGTAGTGAATGCACGGTAGAGTCACTTCCAGTCACCGCGTCAGCATTTGTGAACGGTTCTCCCTTCTCTTCCATCTCTGATCCTACTCTCATCCAAAAAGGTAGATACGGGCGTGTAAAATGCAGTTTAATAACGCCGTGGCTCCGTGTGTCATTCAACTTGAATGCTTACACTTGGAAGAATATTGTTCATTTAATTTAACCAGGAAGAAACAAAGATAAGAACTGCTCGTATTTTAAGCAAGTTCACTGGTGGCTGAGATAAACGTCAGGTGTGCTCATCCTTGGCTTTAGAGTCTGGTCTGTGAAACCACACTCTGTGCTCACTGACTGTCCTCCAGCCCCACGGACAGGCAGGGCAAGATTTCAGCTGACTGAAGCCAGCATAACTTGAGTGGGGTTATGTCAAATAAATTACAGCTTTTATAGGTTTCCTGCTGTTTAAAGTTTGTCGTCAGTGCCTTTCTTGCAATCATGAATTTATATCCCTTTGTCCATAATGGGAGTATAATAATTGTAGAAAGGTATCGTATTTATCGTCCTCATTAGTCCTTTAGAAGTTTGCAAAAAAGATGTTTTTACAACTGATTTGAGTTCTGGGTTGGCTCATGTGGTGGTGTTTAAACAGTGGCCCATGAACCCCCGAGGACTCTGAGGGGTCCCTCCGAGAGCTGGGCTTGGAGGAATCAGGAAGTGAGCCAGGCTCGACTTAGGCTTATTACCCCTCTCAGCTTCCAGTTAGTATCTGTCTTTATGTTTCTGGTATATTGTAGGGTTTTCATAGGAAGAAGGAATTTCATGGCTAAATAAGGTTTTAGAAGTCACTGACTTGTGTTACTAATTTTTAATGAATGGTGTAGTTTTTTCAAAAAACATTGTCTGGGTTAAATAGCCAGTAATCCTAGAGTATTCTTTGGGGATATTTAACAATTCTAGACTTCATTTCTTAAATAGTTGCAGGACTGTGCAGAATTGTTTTGTTTTTCTTCTGTCACTTATGATGCTTTCTGCTTTTCAAGGGGTTGACCTACTTTCAAACACATAGATGCCCATAATGTAAGATGCATAAGGCTCTGGAGGGCTGTCACATTTTTTTTTTTTATTCCGGGTCATCTCTGTCTCCCTTTTTCCTATTAATCTTGATAGGAAGTTACCAGTTCTCTTCAAAGAGCTTTTGAAATTTTTAACTCTTATCGTGAAATAAATCCAACCTTGAAATAAATTCACTTTTTTTTTAATTTTGAAATTTTCAATGGGATCAATTCTTTTTTAACTTTTTTATTCACATATGATGTATTATTAGCCCCAGGGGTACAGGTCTGTGAACCACCAGGTTTACACACATCACAGCACTCACCATAGCACGTACCCCCCCATGTCCATAACCCCACCACCCTCTCCCTACCCGCCTCCCCCTGGCAACCCTCAGTTTTTTTATGACATTAAGAGTCTCTTATGGTTTGTCTCCCTCCTGATCCCATCTTGTTTCGTTTATTCTTTTCCTGCCCCTCAACGCCCCCCCCCCC